>JBBPCW010000017.1:11274708-11285295 GCA_037974425.1 Phenacogrammus interruptus | reverse complement strand
AAGAATAATTTTGTTTCTATGACATGAACCTGACTCAGGAATTAAAATGCACATAACAGAACCTGGATGTGACATTTTCAAGCTTTATAGTCTGAATGCATCCCAGACATTGTTGTACTGAGGATAGAACCTTTCATTAGATGCCTAGTCCAGGATTGAGTACAGACTGTCCTTATAACCTCTCCACAGACATGCACTACAGCACTGATGTAGGGGACAAGACAAATGGACTGGAAGGGATTTAAAGGGACGCTCCAAGACAAAGAGTTGGGTTACTGGAGTTATTAAAGTTCTTAACAGGCAAGAGAGGCTATTCTGGGACAGAGGTTATCGGACCAGGCTCCTCTTGATTCACAGTGGCATGTTTTCTCCTCTCTCCCGGAAACGTTTGGAACAATCCAGCCATCTGCCCGTCAAGCTTGGTGGCCACCCCTACTGCACAAACTTTGCCTCGCCCTGTGATGCAGAAACATCTCTAATCCACCCAAACTGAACCTCCATGGCTTTCGCCACTATTTAAGACAACAAAAAATAAACATTCATTACACTCTTTGAATTAAAAGCCTTGCCTATAGAAGTATTATAATACAATGCATCTTCATTTTAAAATAAAGTTGTTAAATAAAGCACACAGTAATAAAGGTTACTTCTCTTTATTCTTAGAAAAAACAACACAGGCCACATACTCCCAGGCATCCTTCCATGCACACTTGCATTAAAAGATCATCAGCAGTAAACACCACTAAAGTCTGCAGTCTCTGTACAGCTCTACATGAAATACATCAGTCACACTCATTGACAGACATTTATATACATACAATCGTGAATACTTCTTCCAATCAGTTATAAACAGTAGCCAGAGTACACAGCAGTAACAGCATTTTCTTAATTTTAAGACTTCTTTTCCAACATCTGTCCCGTATTAGCTCCCACCACATTTACTTTCTTGACATGGATAGTAAAAACATACACAAAGTGGCATCAAATTACAAAAAAAAAACCCCAAACACACAAACATGTTCTGTCACAAATCTCTTAAACATCACAAATGTGTAACATTTTTTTTAAACTGTAGACTATTTTAGCTAGGTTTCTGTAAAACAAAAGTAAACAGTCAAAGCATTACAATTAAATAATTATACTTTTCTGACAATAAATTAATACTAAAGCAATAAGAGGTATCTCTTTACATAACCATTAGAGTTAATGGAATAAAAGATGAAGTGCAATGTTTACAATTAAGGAATATGTAAAGGACGATTGTAGTTTCAGCAGCAGAAAAGGAAGTCAGATTTTAGGGAAACTCTCACTTAGCTAAACTGAGCTAAATGTTTATTGCAGTCCTGGTCTGTGCACAACAAACATCTCAGTAGTGCTATACTTAATTCATTTACAGCACAGGTACAGCTCATGCTCCTAAATTGCACATCTTTCAGTTCACAATAAAGCTTATGTTAGCTCCAACAGCTCTTTATCAAACATCTATTTCATTCCTACATATTAGCAGCTTCCCCAAAACATCCTTCATCAAAGCACTGGCAAATGCAATGAGATGAAATTCAAAGACAAGATTTGGCTTAGAAAATAGGCCTGGCCTTCTAGATTTGGCTACTTCACTGTTAACTATTAGGAAATTGGACAAACGACTCCAAATAGTTCCTTTCTGTGTTCCTCTTCAGAAAATCCATACCATCTTCTTGCCCAAGAATTTAGGCATAAAAATACTGCTGAAAATTGCTCAGTTAAAACTTAAAATTCTTTTTGTCACAATTCTTTCAATCTCCTATGTGTACAAAACATTATCCTGAGACTACATCTACATTAACTCAGCTTATTTTAAAATGCCAAATACTTGCAGTGCTTTAGTCCTCCATTCACTCAAAGTAAAATATTTGGAACAATGGCATTATGAAGGAATTAAAAAGGGATAAGAGAGAATAAAAATTAAGCACACAATTTGATTATATTCCATGTCTAAATTAAATCTGACGACTGCCCCAACCAATTCTCTCATAACATCAATTCTATTCCACTCCACTAACCCAAGCAGTCTTCTGCGGTGGTTTGGGACCTAGCTCTCCAACACAGTAGGGTTCAGGGCTTACCAGGCTCTGGCGGTCCTGAGCCTAGCCTGCTCCTGAGTCACTCTGCGTCAGCTCCTCCACAGTCCCTGATGAACGGAAGATGTATGCGTAGGTCTTACAGAGCTCTGACGTAGAAGAAGAGTTCATTCTCTGGGCCGAAAGACTGAGTACAGGAGAATGTGGTCTGTTGAACATGCAACTTTGCACCACTGTTAAAAGATAACACAAGCTAGTCATACAAGCAGCTGTATATATATATATAATATACTGAAGATCTCTCAAACTATCACATGATAAAAGGCGCTTCCTTCTGTAATGCACACTGCCGTGGTTAAGTATTGTCCTAAATGGAACACTAACCTTTAGCAGTGACCGATTAAAATTTGATCGTGATTCTCCAACCTGTCAAATTATCTGCCAGCTTTTGTTTACACAATTTCCTCGTGATTTTATTTGCTATTGTTTTTGTTTAGTTGCCTCTGCTTGAGCTTGTATCGGCATTTCATTGTTGGCCACCATTATGCAACTCTGAAAACTTGTCGAAAGTTCCTTCCCCTTCCGCTACTTAGTCAAAATGGCGTCTGTTTAGTGCCAGTTGTGTCCATCGTTCCGCACTGCATTGTTTGGCCGTTTTCAGTGCACCAACGGCGTGCTTTCAGTGAACTGAGTTTTAGCTTGGCTGTCAGTGTGAATGCCCTACACACAAACAATTTAGGAAACTGCTAGGCCTATCAAAAAAAAAAATTTAGCAGGAAAATCTAAAGTATTTAAAAACAAACAGAGTGTAATACATGCAATACATTTAACTACTTAAATAGTGATAGTGTCATGAATAATTTCCATAACTAAGCTCATTAATTTCAGACATCACTAGAGGCTTACTGTCATCACTGTGGGTTTTGTTTTTAAAAAGAAAGATTAAGCAGCATGCTCAGTGCAAATACTCATGAGACACTAAGCTTGAAAGGACAATGGACACTTCAAGGAAAAAAGTAAATAAATAAAAATGGATGGCTCATTTATTCCAGTGTAGCTTACAATTTATAGTGCCATGTTACACCGAGTTGGCTCAACTGATTTTACTTTATACAGCCATCCTTTAACTAAATGGAAACAGCACAAATTACCCAAAAAAGACTAACAAACCAAAAAAAAGGCATCCAGGAAATGAACACAGTTCATCTCTTTCCATAGCAACAGAGAAATGAACCGTTCAGTTTTAGCTGCTCTGTGACTGAGATAGACAGTGACACTTGGGCTAAACTGTTATTGTAAGAGGAATGTGGACCAGAGGAGTCTCGGCACTCACTATTGTAGCGTAAATGACAGCTCTACAGATAGTCCTCACTTCAAAGTTAAATGTTTGGATAAAATAATGTAATTGTGTCACAGAGAGTTTTGATAAGGCAGGATGATGATGTCAGTGAGAGTTAGGAGCTCTATGCTTTCTTCCAAATTGTGTGCAAAGCTTAAGGGGTCCACCACATGACTCAATGCCCCCCTCCTCCCTCCAATCAGTTCCTTCTCAGTGCTTAAAAGACTGCAGAATTTAACAAAAAAAGGATTTCAGCCACCATAGCTGATTTTAAAAAAAGATTCTCATATGGGTGAGTGTTACGGCCCACCATGTTATATCATATTTAAATAAGTCTCAGACAACACCACTGTTCTCAAATAATCAATTACGGAATTCTGAACACATCAGTGTGACTCCTGTGCAGAAACACACACACATACACACACACACTAGAGATGGCACCAATTTAATACCTGGTATAAGAGGAATAATAAAATGAAATAAAAATCCCGAATCCTGTAAAGTAGTGCACACATGCACATGTACAGCCAGATAATGCAGCAGGTATTTGTACCTGTGGGATAGTAGTGCTTCAGTTGAAATATTTTGAGGCTCCTCTTAAAACTATATACATATATTTAAAAAAATTAAACTTTAGTAAATTCTTAAGAAATTTTGGAATTTACTCAAGGTTCCAATATCGGTAACGGACAAAATACTGTCTGGCACCACTATGAAACAAATACACTACATAGAAACAAGTTTTGGGACAGACCTCCTAATTACTTAATTCAGGTGGCCCCTTGCTTCCAGTGAAGCGTAATCTTAATGCTTCAGCATACCAAGACTTTCTGGACAACGGCACCCTGCCAACCTTGTGGAAACAGTCTGGAGAAGAATCTTTTCTATTCCAGAATGACTGTGTCCCAGTGCTCAAAGCAAGGTCCATGAAGACATGGTTGGTTGGCTGAGTTCCGTGTAGAAGACTGGAATGGAGAATTTGAGCCAGGCTTTCTCATCCAACACTACTGCCTGACCTCATAAATGCTCTACAGAATTAATTGGCACAGATTCCAACAGAAAAACTCCAAAACCTTGTAGAATGCCTTCCAAGAATAGTGGAAGCCCAAATTCATGTTGCAGTCTATGTATCTGAATGCCATTAAAGTCCCTGATGGTGCAATGGTCAGGTGTCCCAATATTTGTGTCTATATAGTGTATTTGAAGGGCAAGTTGAGAAGGGTGACTGAGCAGCATGTTCACTGAGTTTACCTGTCTCAGGTGGGCTTGGCAGGCTGCTGCAAAGATCCACCCAAATGTAGTGACTCCACATATGTCAAAGCACTCTGCATTGAGGTCAAGCAATACCCCTCCTCCCCTATCAGATACCTAGGGAACACATACATACAACCTTTAAAAAGGGTCCCTTTTCACCCTAATGTTTCGCCATGAGGTACATTTAACACTGTTGTGGTTGTAGGATTAATAATTAACGATCTGTTCTGTACGGCTACCGTAAACATTCTCTTGTACAAAAAGGACTATTGACTGACACTCCTAATAACTTCAGTGTAACTGTGTGGAGTGAGACTGCTGTTGGCTGAATATGCCCATCTATTTCAATTCTATAGTTTTGTGACATCACAAACAATTGTTTTAGTATTAACACTTTAATTATATATACACACTGCATATACTGAGGAGTGAAGTGACTTTCAAAGAGCAAACATTTGTTTAATCAGTATAAAATAACTGATCAGGCGTGTTCCTGCTTCGTAAAATTTTAAAAGTGGCCCTTATAGTCACATGTGAACACACCACAGCACAACACACAGTGCAAACAATGTGAAATTCTTTCTCTGCATTTAACCCATTCACCAAATGAAGCAGTGGGTTTCAGTACCTTGCACAAGAGTACCGCACTGGTGCAGCTGGCAGTCCTGGGATTTGAACCCATGACCTGATTACAGAGGCAACTCCCTTTGCCTCCAGACCACCAGCTATGCTATGCTAGAAATCATACTCTGGCTTTCAATCACCAGATCTTAACTCAATTCTGGATCAGCACGTTAGCAAGCTACCACATCAGCATGTTTGGAGGAAATATCTTTTGGAAGCCAAGTGTGGAGACTTGAAAATACACAGAAATAAGACTGGAATTTATGTCAAGCCACACTGAAGCTGTTCTGGTGGCTCAGTGTGGACCAACATAATACTAAGGTATTTCGTCTTGGTGGTTCCTGTGTAACAGATATTGCAATGTGCCATACCCTTGTGTGTGATGAGGGTTTAAGGGACAGAAACAGATGAAAGCATACTATGCAACATTTTCCCAGACCAGGATTAAGACTAGTCCTACACTACATTCTAAGCAGAAATGATCCATTGAAAAAACACGAGGTATAAGACTTGGCCAAGTTTCCCTGCCCAGGAAAGCAACCTGGAAAGTCAAATGAAATTTTGCTTTACAAAACATCAACTGTATTTCTGCGTACCTCTGGAAAGATTATTGAGTACAAAGCATATGAAAAACCCTCTTGAGCCAAAGGAATACATATAAAATAGTAACAAATAATTACGGCTTCAATAATTACAAGACACTGTATGTATAAGTCACCTCTAGCATGCGCGTACTCTGAGCAGTTCAAGCTGCTTGAGCCATAGCCCTCTTCCAAACCACGGAGTTATATAAACATCCAGAGGGATTTTATTTGTATTTTTTATGGAGAGGAAAAAGTCCGTCCAGAATATCCCAACATTCCTCCATCACTGCCAATCTAACCAGGCTGTAAAGTGTGGCTTTTACACAGATAAACAGGCTGTGGTCTCAGTAGACACGCAATAGCACTCAAATGGAGGGTGAGAAAAGTCAACAGCACAAGGACAATGGAGATAAAAGTCAGAAATGTGACCTATTACACCTAGGTGCTAATTTTCAGTGCATGTTCATATCCCTAGTAAAACATAACTCCTTTAGTATAATAGGGCCTTAAAATATAGATACAGAGTCCTAAAAAGTCTGAGCCAAATTCAAAGTTGTAAAATGATCAACACACAAATACACAGTGATAAGCCAGGTACACCTACTCTCTACCACATTTTTGAATATATATTGAAAATATATATCCTACTGTTGCCCTGGGAAAATAATTGTACTAACTAATTATTAGATTTAGTTTATTTTGTCATTTTACCAAAGCAATAAGCCACCCGAGATTTGTAATAACCTGCTGTACTGCCACATACACAACCACATTTCTACTGGTAACCAAACTGTCAAATTACGTAGCCATAGTGGCAGGATATAACCTGGAGAAAAGTGATTAGGTGCTGAATATCAGGGACCCACCCCTCGTGGATGAACTCTTCCAGCGCAGCACATTCAGAGACGAGCTGAGGCAGTTCACTACGGAGGGCCACAAAGGACAAGATGGGCAGGAGGTCATCTGCTCCTCTGTAAGGGCAGAATAAAAGAGCAATCAGCCTTTCTATTGAATAGCATTTTTTTAAAAAACTGCATTTTCTCATGCCTAGGGGACAACCAAGGTAATTTGCATTATTGAGGGTGCATTCATGCATCAGCTTTAATACCCTCCCCTGTGAGTCACCAATTTTGGCAAATAGCTCCAGCATTCACACGCTACATGGAGAAAGGATTGCTCGCGTGAGAAAGTGGCCGGGTATCCCCTTTCTTGTCCAAAAGACACTGGATACCCATCACAGAGTTGAGGGAGCAGCGGACAAAAATGCTTAGTAATCAGATTATGGAACTATTATGTTACTGCACTTGCACACTGTAACCCACCCGAATATTTCCATATTCTTGTTTGGTCTTGCAGTGTTGGTCATTAAAAATGAAGGAACATGAGCAAAACAGTCACCGATAATTTCTAGGGTTTCTGGTTGATTTACTAATCTTACAGAGTTTTTTGAGAATTCACAGCAGAGTAGAAATGTTCTCAGGTAAGAGGCTGGGGACAGGGACAGGTGGTTGGGTTAGGGTTATTGGATGAGGTGGGGGGGGTCTGGAAGAGAAAAGGGGGTGAGGCATGTCAGCTCAAATAAAGAACAATGAGGTCAAGTGAGCACCCCCACTTGGCTTTGGAGGCTGAATAGAAGAGAAGGAAAGGGGCAAAGAATGAAAGAAGCAGGAAATAACAGCTTTCCGAGGGGAAACATGATTGTATAAATCAGTGTGCAAGTGTGTGTAATGGGAGTGACAAAGAGATGAGAGACAATAGAATGGAACGAGTAAAAGAACTGCTGAATTGTTCATGTGCATTCATGCATGTCTAAATTCATACTCCCTCAGTGTCAAACACTAAGTGTACAATTAAACTGCAGATCAATCTTTGGGCTCAATGCACTGAAAAAAAGGCAGACCGTCATGATTTATACTGCCGTTTCACAATTCAAGTTTCAAGCACCAAGAAATAGGGTAACATTTTCAGTGAATTCAAGCCATGCTCATTATGGGACACTGCCACGCACATCTCTGGGAATAACAAATATGGCCTTAAAATTTCTCATCCAGTACCAAGACTGATTTAAAAAAAAAAAAAAAACAAAAAAAAAACCCTCTACAACACCACCACTTTTTAAGCTCGACTGCACTGCATAAGGCCTGCCAGCAGCCACTAGTATCTAGAGCTCGCTGAAATACGCCACTACTGCTTCAGCTGTGACCATGGAGCTCCATGCTGCAGAGTATGTGCGTCACCGATGTACCACAGCACCACAAACAGCGATCCAAGCAGACTCACGCACAGAAATGACTCAACTGCCCCTTAAGGGTCATAAGCTAAAAAAAAAAATAAATGAAAAATATAAGATAAACAGAGATAGGAAAACAGATAGACAGAGAAACAGAGGCAGAGAGAGAAAGCAGTAGCAGAGGAAGAGATAAGTGCATCAAAGGGCTCCCTGTGTTTAGGGCGGGAGACGGTCGTAGTTTACAAACTTCATTTACCAAAGCATTCTCTCAATTAACTGGATGCTCGCGTGAGCTCACACTTTTACTGGCCTCGTTACAGCTATTCCAGCTGTGCCTGTGGAAAACTGATTAAGAATCCCAAAGCGTCAGCAGAGTACACTTTATCTACTTGCGATATGGCAACTCTACAAAAAAATTGTACACATGTTTAGTCAGATTAGGAAATAAATAAACAGATAAAAGTAAATAAACTAGCCTGAATAGCATTCTTTCTATTCTGCACACAGCTATTTTATCAGAACATCTTGCAACATGAACATTTGCCTTGAGCACAAACCAAAATATTACTGGCTGACATGTCTATTCCATGAAGATATCTGGCTCTTTGATCATCCCTGAATGCATTCAGCACGCTAGAAACCAAAAGGAAACATCAAGCTAATAGGCAGCATAAGTGCATAAACGTAGCCAAATGATTCACATCAGACTTTCCCCTGGCAGCTAACTGGCTAATCCTCAGACCCCTCTGACCCATCTTTCAGCACTCTCTCACTTTCCCTTGGCGCCATATCAAGGCCCATGTGTATTCCAGACAGGGCGACCCACTTAGTGGGCTAGCCAGCTCTAAGCATCCCGCTGAGGTCTGAAGGCCGAGACAGGATCCCTGCTGAGCTTCGGCCTTCGCAGGGCTTGATGAAGTCTGACAGAGGGCCAGCAGGGCATGCAGGAGGTTACCATTAAACTCCAACTTCAATACCAAGTTGCTCACATCCTCATGCAGCTTCTACTACGCAAGTGTTGATCAAGAAGACTTACATAGCTGCCGTTTTGGGTGATGGATCATTCTCTTGAAGTAGTCGGTAGTGTTCGGCACAGGCACAGATGAGTCTTAAGGTTCGTACTGCAGTGAAGAGCAACAAGATTTCAAGGGTAGCAGACAGTGGCAGATGAGAGATGTAGATATATCTACCCTATCTATCCAAAGTCCTTCAAAACACACAACCTGGCAATGTCAGAACTAAATTATCTTTGGGTTTCTTCAACACACAGCAAAATAGCTGATGACAATCATGCTTATGAGATTTTCAAAACTTAAGGAAAACTCACCTATACAATCCAGCTTCCTCTGTGGACAGTAGTCTCTACACAGCAGTTTCAGCTCCTGTACTGCAGACTCATAAGGGTAGGAGCCATGCAGGACAGTGGAGTCTTTGGGGTAAAGTTTGGCAGCTACACCAATATCACCAGGTGAGGCATTATGATGAAGCTGAACGCTGTTTTCAAAAGCTAGCTCTCGCTCTCTGTGCACTCTCCTGAAGTTCCCATTGACAGAGGGGGGAGGAGGGCAAGGGAGGGGGAGAGATTTTACACATTTTATATAAATATAGAGACGTTACAGACAATATATAGCTCCTTGTAATAGAGTATGGCTCAGTCTCAACATAAATGACATGTGCTTCTGGCTTACATGTGCCACCTACTGTTTAAACTCTGCAAGTGTCTTTTTATGTAGTTTTTTCTGTTTCAGCTAATCAGCATTTAGGATCACTGAAAACACACGGTTTAAAAAAAAATAGAACATGTTCAGAAACTGTTTTCAGTGCTAAAATGTTTTAGCTTGTAATAAAGAATGCTTCGTTCCCTCTTTTGTTTGACAGTGTTCATTGTGATCTCCTTTGCTAGCATGAGGCGATATCACCAACTGTTATTCCCATGCCCCCATGTTTTTGATGGTGCTTGACTGTTTTTGTATTTTTACATGGAAAGAGATTTCTTAAAAAAAAAAAAAAACACACTAAATATGTGGATGGTTTTTTTTCTTCCCCAAAAACAATGCAGAAAAGTTTTTAAAAATGCCCATGCACATGTGGACTAGGCCTAAGATTGTTGGGAACAAACACATTAACACAAACAACACAACACCTATACTGACACTTTAACCTTGAGTATCTACTGATACGATCCGATAACGTCTCTTTCCCCTTTCAAACAACAAAGCTTTTAATAATATATTCGTCTGGATGCACTTTGAATATGAACTGGCCCCCCTACTTCCTCTATTTTATGAAGTTCTGATTCTGATATGGAGTTATGGATCACCACATCTTTATCATAAATGTGTGGAAACAAATGTTATGTATGCTAATATTTCTGACCTGATCTATTTTACAATCCATGACAACATAGTTGTGTGAACCTAGGGCTGCACGATTATGGCCAAAATGATAATCACGATTATTTTGATCA
The DNA here is from genome assembly GCA_037974425.1 of Phenacogrammus interruptus. Classification (NCBI taxonomy): domain Eukaryota; kingdom Metazoa; phylum Chordata; class Actinopteri; order Characiformes; family Alestidae; genus Phenacogrammus; species Phenacogrammus interruptus. The sequence goes on along the minus strand of JBBPCW010000017.1, from coordinate 11,274,734 downwards.
ATATTGAAATCACGATTATTAATCAC
>JBBPCW010000017.1:11211546-11222213 GCA_037974425.1 Phenacogrammus interruptus | reverse complement strand
TAATATTCATACACACACACACACACACACACATTTTCATTCTAATGCTATCTAGATCTGCATCAAAATCCATACTTGTTAAACAACTTTTAGAATAATTGAATTATTATTAAGTACTGATTTCTTAATATGATGCAGCGAAAATGTTTTTGAGTATTTCGATGGCGATATTGCATGTGTTGGTGTTTTTCTGCTTTGGATTTGCTAGTAAAATACACTGCAGACACTGACTAGTCAAGGCATAAAAAATGAAAAGCAATATTTCCATTCCAACATGTTTTTTTTAAAGAATTTACTTAGAGCATTTTAATGCCTCCCATAAAACATTTGAACCATTTAACACTGTTGAAAAAAATCTGAATTATAGTAAGTACTATATAGTAAGTCAGAAAAGAAATAGCAAAAGCAACAATCTATAAAGGTAGCAAAGATGAAGAAAACTGCCTAGTGATTTTTTTTGCCCTCTTCTCTGTGACACTGGGTGAAGAGCTTTGGAGAAACACTCTTTTGTGATCTGTTTATTGCGTATGTTGATATTGCGATGATGGTAAATTTGCGATATATTGTGCAATTTTTATATTTATGGTTTGATTTAACTGATGATGCCCTGTTGTGGGTTCGTGCCTACCTACTGGTTCTGGGATAGACTGGATAGGCTTCAGATACCTGCAACCCTTTTTATTGTATTTTTCTGCATATTAACATTGCTGTTGTGTATTGTATCATGCACGATGTACAGCATATCTGCTTTTGTATTGCTGTTAACTGGCTTAATACTTTTACCTTACAAGACTGCGTCAATACTTTTAAATTGTGAATCAATGTTGCTGAAATTGAGGCATGAAGGTCTTTTAGCAATGCAAGATCTGTGGTAGAACAAACAGATGATCATCCCAGCAAAGCATCTAGTTTTAACTTTCAGGGACTTTCAAGGCTTTTCTTGTTGTAAATGCTTTCAGAGTTTACAACCCTCAACACTGATGCCTTATCTCCCCCTTCCAAAATGCTTATATTGCCCTTGACACCATGAGCATGTGTTGTCATATGAACACAATTAATAGGATGTTCCTCATGCAATAGACAAATTCTATTTGTCACAAAAGTATAATTAAACTCAGGAAAATAAATGGATATTTCTGTGTTCCAGTGATCTGTAAAAGGAGCAACAAATGGGGTTTGTGAACCACGCTAATTAAAATCAATGATGTGAGATTTGGTGTTTGGAGAATGGAACGGAGCCACACACCAGATGTCAGGAGGCTTTTTGGCCAAGGCAGTTTTTTTGCTGCGTAGTTTGGAAGTTCAAATCAAGCCCCAAATCAGCTTAAAGTACTTCGCTGTGACCCAGGTCACACTCAGTTGCCTCCTGTTTTTCTAGGTTTGCAAAAATATTTTTTTATAGCGTGTATGATCATAGAAGTAAGGAAAGGGAAGGAGTGGTGTTCACTAAACCGCTCAAAATTTACACGTCCTGAGGAAATGTGCTTAATGTCATCTATTTTAACATATCTGTCAATTACATGGCTGCTGCACACTTGAAGAGATTGTAATTACAAAGGCAGTTAAGAGATGAGAGAGTGCCAAGAGACATGGCCATTACAGTAAAATATGAATGCAAAGAAAAGAAGCTTGTGTCCATGAAACATGTGTAGAAGACGTAGTATTGGTGGCAATTTTAAGGACCCCCTACATAGTACCACCAACTATTTATGAGCTATTTTTGTACCAGACTAGCACACACACATATTCACAAAGCAACTGAATTGTGCTTGACACATTGAGGCTGCTGAGTAACACTAAAGTAAAATCATATGAATCTCATTATATCAAATCTATGTAAGCTAAGGCCACTGTAAACACTGTAATTAACCTTTACATGAGATTTTTAATCGAAACATTGTAAGGGGCACACACACAGAAAATAGAACACTGCAAGAGTAGAAATTGATATGGCAATTTACCTGCACAAGACCTAATACGATTCCCACAAAATCAATGTAAGGGTGTTCACATGTATAAAAAAGCCATTATGGGGAAAGTTGATTTAATGTATTGGTTTAAGTTGTTTTTCCAGCCAAGCGTTCAGTTTTTGTGAGTGACAAAAGTCTTTTGTACAATTCTAGTGGTATGCTACTCGAGAGAAGTGGCACAAATTGGTCCTTCGAGCACTGGGGTTGCTTTTGCACAAAAGTAATGCAGCATCACCAGCAAAGTGCTATGTTTCTGTGATGGCTTTGTTTTACGGTCAGGTTTTCAGTTTCTGCTGGAGAAAATTGGTGTTGGCCACTTGTGCTGCGAGTCTTAAGTTGTGAAGAATTAAAGTCTGGGTGAATGATGCCGATTCCAAACTTTACTGTTAAAGGCATGGTAAATGGGTCTTCGATATGCTAACATTCAAAACTCAAATGCATCTGTCAAAGTACAACAGTACATTATGCATTAATGAGCTCGGTAATTGCTTTGTAAAAATAACATTTGCAGATTACTCAGCAATTTAACATACATTGCTTTTAAAATGGCTTCTTTTCTCTGTGTCTGATTAAAGTTACTCACTGGTCTGCAAACGTTGACAATCACCTAACATTGTGATAATCTGTTATTTATTTATTATTTATGGAAGTAAATTAGTGGCAAAAGTATTTGAATTTTAAAAAGCATATTGAATTTTTGCAGTTGAATAAAAACATGCTTGGTTTATTTCAGTCTGAAATTATAAGTCGGAAGTAAATTAGTGACAAGTGTTTGAATTTATTGAATAAAAACATGCTTGGTTTATTTCAATCGGAATGGGTTGGCGTTGAGAAGTAGAGTACGCGGGACATGTCCCGCAAATCGTAGCTTCTTACTTTTTTTACTCTACACTCTATTATTCTCACTCTATTTTTGTTTCCCCAAACAATATGTATTTAAAGAAATCCGGATAACATTGCTCCCTAGGAGCAGTCCGCTGGCTGACGAGAGCTTAGGGACCGTCTGCGAAGTGCAAAGCAAAACTGGATAATGTCAATAACTTCACTTCCAAAGAGTGAAGAGCCATCAATATCGGCAAATGCTTTAATAATGTTATCGTAGTTATATTACACCCCTTAGTTTGGTGAAATGTACCTTAGTCTATTATTAAAGATTTTTTATTAGGAATAACATTTTGGGCTAAAATCCAGTTGTAACTCATTGTCTACCTAACCGCTGTTCAATAGACCCACATATTTATTTGTAAGAGCATTTTGTTTAAGATTTATTGAGCCAAAACATTAATCGCGTGCGAGACGTTAGTGAACATGCACTCTGCACTCTTCTTCCTTTCCTGTAGGTCACGGATGTCTGACTGTATTTTGGACTGAAGCATGTTTTTATTCAATTTAAAATTTCAGTATTTTTTTTTAATTCAAATACTTTTCACTAATTTACTTCCGACTTATAATTTCAAACTGAAATTCTGACTGAATTAAACCAAGCATGTTTTTTTTTCAACTGCAAAAATTCAATGTTTTTTTTTTTTTAACCCACTGTTGCTCCAGGGATACTGTCCCTGTAACTAATGTTTGTAAGTCTCTCTGGATAAGGGCGTCTGCCAAGTGCCATTTTACCTTACCTTCTTCATTACTCCATGGTATAAATACAAATACAGAAAAATAGCATAAAAGAAGAAACACTTAAATCACATAACATTTAAAAGCATATCGCAGTCAGCAGTGCTGTAAAAACAAATGAGTTAATCACTATCATTTAAAAATTGGGAACTACATTTAGCTTAATTTTAGAATGTTAGATATGTGGAATATCTTATTACAATAAATGAATGTTTCTTTCCTGTTTTGCTGTAGGTAGATTTAACTGTATCCGATTTTTATTGTAATTTTTAGCGCAGTTGAAGTGCAGTTACTTCTAATGATTTGCAGAATTTTAGCAATGCTAAATGCTTATTTAGATAAATATACAGTACAAAAGCTATACTGTATTTATGGTTTTACATGGTAACAGAACAAATATAACTTGCAATAACATTTCTTCTGCAAATTTGTTTTGTTTGTTTCTTTTGCCTCTGAAAAAAATGCAAAACACTTTTGGCTTTGATTTCTATCATAAATTAATATGAAAGGAATCCCATGGGTATATTTTGCGCTGCTTGAAAAGTCCCACTTGACATCTTGGGTTATAAGAGTATAAACATATGTGCACTCTAAATGTGTCTACTAGAGCTAAATAGGGCTTATTAGAATGCAATGTCACAGAGGATTTTGGTGCATGGTTTTATAGAAATGGAAGCTGTTGTTCATCTGTGATAGCAGGACCTCCAATTGTTCATCCACTTCAGCATAACTATAGTAGTATAGCCAGAGGTATTAGAATACAGCCCGTGGTGTGTTTAATTTAACAAATGAGTGTACACAGTGATTATTCATTCGTTAGTGGTGCTGTTAGTGGCTCTCACAGGGGTTGGTGAGGGCACTGCCAACAGCGGATGCTAGATGAAAAAGCATCACTATTTTCTCACCTCTGCTGTGCCTCTTTGGCGCCTCCATGCAAAGCACTTCATTATGCTGCTTCAAACCGTCTCCAAATGGAACACTGGACGCCTGCTCTAAAGCCATGCATACATTACCCCTGCATTTTCAGCAGATGAGGCCTGGGATCATGCCAATCTCCAAATATAATGTTAGTGGTGCCTACTAACGATTTAAGTTTTGTGAACCTAGGCCAGCTTTTACTTTGAAAAATGTCTTTTCTTAAGGGTATTGCATAGTATTCTTAGAGCATAAGTATGCAAAATGTACTTAGAGCAACAGTTAAATGATTTAAGGGTGCATAATGTAATGTTATACAGACCACTCCATTTAAAGTGAACAGAGGTTCAGTTGTGGCCTGCAGAGCAAAAACATACAATAGTTTTATTCCCTTTTTTCCTCCACATTTTGCCCTTTTGAGCTACTTAGTTTATTCTACCCGATCCCTAATTGCTCACTAAAACTGCTATTGTTGTAGAAGAGATGGACTCTAAAGCCAATGTTTCCTCTGTAGTTGAAGCCATGCACCCTATTGACATGAGTCAGTAACTATCCTTGACTGTGGAGGCTCTGCTCTTTTCTGATGTTTCACTGCCAGTGAGGTGTTTTGTATTTGGTTTAATCAAGAGATGAAAAGGTTTTCATTAACTCCAAGGCTTTGCTTATGGCTCTCAATATGTCCTCTAGAAAGGTTGGTGATCTCCTAAATTCCTCAATCCATGTTATTTTCCACTTCACCTTCTACAGTGCTTCCTGGGCAGTGTTTTATAAAATAGCCTGACGTCATATTTATCATTTGACGAATGGTGTATTTGAGGCTTTGAACAAAAACTTCATGGCTAGTTGGTCTTAGGAAATAATGTTGCCTAATAATGTTTTGCTTTACTATCCCTTCAGTCTGGCTTGATTTTGTTAGTAAAGGACTATAGCTCTGTACTCTTGTACCCACTCACAAACACATCATTGTATGTAATGCATATAAATATTAAACCTAATGTATTATTAGTCTGTATGTTTTGTTTCACACTGAGCAGATTTTGTAATGAACTGCTTCCAGCCAGTAATGAAATACGCTGTTCTCTAACGGACTCTTTCCTTCTCTCTGATAGACACAAATGAACACACATGCTCTTTGACAACTTGTGCTGAACATGGCAATCCATAGAGCAAAATATGTGCTATGATTAATATATTACAATTTAAAATGACATCATCACTGATGATTGATAAATGACATTGTTTTCTCTCACTTCAGATTTACTGTTAATGACACTTTAACACAGAAAATGGTACAATAAAATTGAGATATTGAGTTTCTTTTGAGCAATTTATGATTTTTAAGTTTAAAATCACCAGCCGTCCTGTACATTGAATAAATATTTCTTCATGTTCAAGTATGGACTAAGGAGTAAATGGTGTGTGGTGAGACCAAAGATTACAGTTGTGTCTATCCTGAATATCCTACAAGTCTACTGTAAGGCTACAGATACAGTTCACCTGTGACTGAGCTTGTGGCCTATTTCCTTTTCAGCTTCAGTGTAATATTTTCTATTCTCAGTATAGACATTAGATTATTTAGAAGATATTAGAAGTGAAGGCTTCCTGTTCTTTAAATGTGTGCACTTTCTTTTTGACTTGGTCACCTTCCTCTACAAACTAAAACATCACAAAGCTTAAGAAAACAATAATAGATGAAAGAGCTGTCAAAATGTGTCATCATTTGTATTTTAAGATATCAAGTAAGAACAGGGTCAAAACATAGTGAATTATAATGATTTAAGTGCTTAATTTTAAATGACTCCGACCTCCTTACCACTACTGCCAACACTTGATGTGCCTTTTATACAGCATGAAAACCTTGATATTATTTCACAAAAACCTTTAGGAAGTTTTTTTTTTCCATTCTTTGGAACATACTTCTCCCCTCACCAATCCTGCTTTTGCTATTGTGTTCCTCAGAGGCTTGCTTTAAACTTTGAACATCTTCAGGATCTCGCTCCATGTGAATAGCTTAACAATTATGAGATACTCTCCTAATTCCTTGAGTGGTGAGAATGCTGTTAAATGGCCATTATGATGCCTAGTGTCCTTTGTAATTGGCTCTAATTGTGGCTGCCCATGCTGAAGTGCTAGGCCTCCGCATACAGTTTGTTTGGCAGCTTGGCTTCCCCCTGAGGCAGCAGAAGCACCATTCAAATGAGCATCTCCAACTCCTCTTCTCCTCTCTGCCGCTCTCTTCACTACCCGTGTTTTGCTGGAATCCTTGTCATTATCACTGTGCTTTTGTCTCTGAGGTCACCTTAAGGACATAGGCGAGCGAGAGCCAGGGTGAGAGTGGGGAGGAAAGAAAGCGAGTGAGGGAGAGGAAGAGTCCTGCAAAGAAAGGACCAGTGTTCATTATCACATGCCTGACAGACATGCGAGACTCTTTTTACATTCATTATTCCAAGCTGCCAGTGATGCTGCCATTACGAAGACAAGCGGTAGAATAGGATGAGCTTTATCATGATGGAAAAGCATGACATGGCCATTGTAATGCACTGTTGCAGGGCTTCCTGAGCGACTGTCACGCCTTGTACACAGAGAACTGACTCCTATTGTGTTAATCACATTTGCTTTCTGTTCAGTTTTGGTGAGAACATGTGGTGAGCATAAACCAGTTAGCACAAATTCTAATTGATCCATTCCAGGGTAAGTCATGTAATATGACATAAGAGTCGGTTAAGAGAATTAAAAGGCCCATTTCCTACAATTGTCACTTTTTTTTAATCCCAGAAGTGCACTTACAATATTATGCTGTTTTTTTTTCACCAAAAACTGTTTTTTTTTTTTGACCATTTAACATGCTCTCATCATTCCAGTCACTGTGCCTTTGGACTGATATGTGTGAATTTTTTCTGATCTGATTGGCTGCCATGTATTATGTTTTATTCATTAACCTGTCTAACCCAAATCCTTCTCGGGAGGGAAAGTGCAAAGCTACAGGATCTGCTGGCTGCATTAAAAGCATTGTGAATCACCATTCACTTCACTATAGAGACACATCAGATTTACGAGAATTTGTAATACTGGCCATATTAACAACTTTGTTGAAAAGGTTTGGATTTTATTTTGGTGGAGCCCTTGCCAGTTCAAGTTCATGATCAAAGCCAGAGACATATACAAGAAATTCCGAACTTCGTAAATATTTCAAGGAGTGTTTTCACTCAGATTCATTATAATATAATTTGTAACTCGCTTTATTTAAATAGGAAATAATGCAAAGAAGCATTTTCACTGATCTTCACTTTGTGGATTAAAACATGACTGCAGTAGTGCCACTACATGGTTTACCAACATTAAATGTTTTACATTTTTCTGGTGGCCTAGTGGTTAGTTAGTTGCCCCTGTGATCGAAAGGATGTGGGGTCAAGTCTCAGGACTGCCGGTAACACCACTGAGGGTACCCTTAAGCATGGTACCATCCCCACACATCGCTGGTTTCCCACTGCTTGGTGAATGGGTTAAATATTGAGAGAGAATTTCAAACTGTTCACATTGTGTGCTTTAGTGTACAGTTACCCCTCAGTTTTAAGCGGATCAGCTTTCGCAGATTCAGTCTAACGCTGATTATTTTTCTGAGAACTCTATTACGCCACCAGTCCAGCGATGGCGGTAATACACTGAAAAGCTGTCAACCGCCATAAAAGCATGTAGCATGACTGCTCTGTCTTGTCCTCATATTTTAGTGTTTAAACCTCTCCCATTTTCAACAGTTATCTCAGTTTATTTAGTATTAGTAAGCTGTGCCCTGTCTAAACATGTGCGTAGTGTTATTTCAGTGTTTATTTTGTGTGAGTCTTTGCACGCTGCTAATGCTAACCTTTAATGCTAAGGTTTTTTTTTTTATGCAATAAAGTTTTTTGATTAATTCTTTAAGGGTAATGCATTAAACTGATTTTAAAATGAAATGAAAGTGTTCTGGGAGTGTATTTGGGGGCATATTTAGGGTTTAGACTATAAAATAAGAATTTTTTTCGCTATACACGGATGCTTTTGGGACGTAACCCCTGTGAAAAGCAGGGGATTACTGTATTCACGTGTGATTATAAGGGCCCACTTTACTTTAAAATGAGAGATAAAGCCTTGAAGTTCATTAGTGGGTGAACATGCTCTATAATAATAATAGCTTTCATTTATATAGCCCTCTTCACAAATCCAAGGTCGCTTTACATAGCAAAAAAAAAATGTTCTGCTCTGTCAACATACCACAATAATCCATTCTCACGGAGTACAATCTGGGGTTTGGGGGTGACAGAATACACTGTACAACAATGTACAATACTTTGAATTGTTCAGTGCAAACAGCAGTGAGTGATGTGCCAATTTAACCCTAATGACCGCAGAGTGATTGAGTGGGGCAATGTAGGCACTTTGTTTATGCTTACATGATCTCTATACCCAATTCCACGTAACACATAGATACTCTTGTAGTTCTGCAATTACCTGTTGTAGTTCATTTATTTCTTTGCATAAATATCCTGTGTTTATCAATAACTAGTAGCCCCCATAGGATAGACATTTCAGTGCAGCTGTTTTTGCAAATTAGTTAACATATATTGAATGTATGGACTGAGGAGTGAGTGGTAAACTTTGAAACTTGATCCATGTTTTATACTTAAACTCTTGTATTTTAAAAAATGTCCAAAATATAGACCCTATAGGAGAGATCAGCACCCTCTTAAAAACTTAAATCCCAAAATCTCAAATCTCAAAAGGCCATTGTCTGTAAATCAGTTGTTTCCTTATTTGACCACATCCAGTATAAACCAGATGGCTACAGATTAGTTTTCCTCAGTTTGCTCCCAAAAAGCTCAAAGAAATATTGACGCATTTGAATTGTGTTATTTGAATGTATCTTATTTCCAGCAACAACAGGCAAATTGATATATAGTATCATGTACAGAGAGCTCCACGTGTTTTGCTATAATTAGCACAATCTCCCACTAAACATAAGAGAAAACTTAGTTTAGTCTAAAAAAACTATACATTCAAAACAATGAATCAGTTTGACCAAAAGCAGGCTATTTGGAAGATATAGCAGAAGACTAGTAAGTACCAGGATCTTTTTGGGGTAAAAAGAACAGCAGTAATACAGAAAAGATTCTCATATCTAGTGAACTTATTAAGTATGGTGTCTGTGGAACTGTTTTTCCTCCAAAGGCCTTGAGGGGACCTTGTTAGGAGACATGGCATCACAGACTTTATCAAGTCACAGGAGAGTTAAAATACAACTCTGAACACTAAAACTGGGTCATTTTTTAATCTTCCAAATGGACAGTGGTCCAAAACATATGTCTATTCTGTAGTCATTCAACCATGTTGTGTGGAACAAAAATGGTTCCATTGCTGCAGAATCAAACTTAGCATGTAGCTATCCCTGCCCAAGCCTCGCCTGATGGTTTTGTCTTCTTTGTCAGTGTTTAATACTTGATAGATGAATTGGTCCAGTTCATTGATAAACACTGGTGCCCACAAACAAGTCTGGCAAATAAAAACAGAGTGGGAATTATAGAAATGAGCACTGACTATCCAATAAAGCTGTATTTGAATGCTTATAAAAACAAAAAGAAAAACATCTGCTCTATGAAACTGATAACAAATATCGTTTTAATATAATTAATGGTAAACATCAGACACAACACACACACACCTGTGTATCTGTCTGACTTTGATGATTTTGTCCTTCTTTATGGAAAGCAGACACAGAGAAACAAACATTTACATATCCTCACTGAGTCATCCTTAAAGAGCTATATTTGAATGACTCTGTTCAGTCCTCCTGCCATTCTGTTTAATAAACATATATTCTAATTTTATATATTATATTTGTATAAGAGAGAAATTGGGAGAAAAATGCATTTTACCTTAAGATGTTAGAAAGAGCTCTGGATGCAGAAAACAGTCAACAGTAATTGATTAAGACGGATCAGATGGCATAAATCATGCCCAACCATTCATGTATTATCTAAATAGCTTGTACCTGCAGGGGGTGCTGGAGCAAGTGGTCATCTTAATTATAGCTAGTCCATCGCAGGCGTGTGCATGCACGCAGGCACACACACACACACACACACACACACACACACACACACACACACACACACACACACACACACACAC
>JBBPCW010000017.1:11075836-11086211 GCA_037974425.1 Phenacogrammus interruptus | reverse complement strand
AGACAGAGACTACAACACTTTAAGCAACCACTTGTTGTGCATGACTTGACCTGTCTGTTTGTGATGCTAGTCTGCAGAGGCTGATAACCAGACTCTTACCCATCTCCAAAGACCGAGCAGCAGGCAGATTACAGAGTCAAGGACTTCCCTTCCCTCCCCTGGCTCCAGAGAGAGCTTTTCATTAGAGCCTTGTCCCAGAAGGGCCAGAACCAGGGTCAGCCCTTAGACAGTACTGAGTTGTGTGAAGAAATGTGTTCAAAGGCAGTGCAAGTCATCCATCATCTTTTATTCTCATTGTTTTTACTCTCCATTGCTTGTCTGTGGGAGATAGTGTTTCATGCGGGACTACTGTAACAGTTACTAGATCTAGAGAGTGTGCTGCATTACAATAATTACATTTATAGTTGTGCTGCCTTCACCAGGGAGCAGGGACTACAGTTCAGTCAAATCTCTTAGCATTTTTCATTTGTATTACCATACCAAAGAGATTTAAATGATAAATAGAGAGGAATGGGATATATTACTTTCATTTCAGACCTCATATATGAACAAATAAAGTACGCTGGTGCACTTATGGCAGTGTTTTTATAGCCTGTGCACAAAATTCAGGTGCTTTTATTATTATTCAGCTCTACTCAGTATTAGTATTACATGACATGTTCCATATATGTTTATGATTCACTAAAAGGATTCTGACTGTATGCCAAAAAACAAAGACTTTAGCAGTGATAAAATCAGACAAATCTAAGTTTAGGAAATAAATGAAATAAAATAAAAATAGAAATAAAAATTATTTTAATCACTGCCTGTCTTTTTTCCCAATTTCATCAGAAAACGGTATCATTGATAACATGAAATCCATTTGATCCTAATATTGTGTACGTCTCCTTTGGGCTGCCGCAATAGTGGAGACTTGTTGAGCCATGGCCTTCACAAGACCTCTGAAGGTGTGCTGTGGTTTCATGAACAAAGACATCATCACTACATCCTTTATGTTCCATAGGTTGCGAGGTTCTCCAGGGACAGACCAGTTTGCCCAGCACATTCCACAAATGCTCAAGATGCTTGCTTTGTTGTGTTTCTTAAACCGTCCCTAGACGATTTTTGTAGTGCGGCAGAATTATTGAGGTAGAAAGACCATTAGGGGAATACCATGAAGGTGTACTTGGTTGGCAACATGGTTTTAGTAGGTGGTACATGTCAAAGTAACTTCCACATGAATGCGAACATTTCCCAGCAGAACACTTCCCAGATCATCGCACTGCTTTCAACAACTTACATGCATTCCCAGGTAAGCAACACAGACGAACCCGTCCATGTGATGTAAATAAAAATTCAACAGACTACCTACTTCTGGATTCAGTTCTGCTGCAGCAATGCCCATTGTAGCCACTATCAGCAGTGTAGAGGGGACACTGTGGACACACTGACCAGTCTGCAGCTACGCATCTCTGACTTTTTAGGAATAAGAACAGTAGTTCTTTGGGATTGAGTAAGATGGGCTAGTCTTCCTTATGTTCTTTAATGAGCTTTGGGCATCCCATGACCTTGTGGTCAGTTCACCAGTCACCTTGGAGCAGTTTTGCTAGGTTCTAACCGCTGCTTACTGGGAACACTTCACAACACCCATCATTTCAGAGATGCTCTGTCACAATCACCTGGCTCACACAATTTGCCAAGGGACCTTATGCTTGCCCACTTTTCTATTGACTCTTCACTTGCTGCCTAATATATCTTACTGCTTGACAGGTGCCAGTGTAACAAGATAATCATTGTTATTCAATTCACCTGTCATTGGTTTTAATATTGTAGCTGATTGTTGTACATTGTGGGTGGCGAGGAATGTAGTCTGACTCATTCCCTCAAAGTCTCTATGATCTCTCCATGAGCTTTCAGAACTCAGAACCCTCCTCTTCACTGTGTGCTTTTCAAATTCTTCCTTTGTATGAACTCTGTGATGTGATCGATGTGCCCTACTTTGTTGTTTTTGCTTATATTTACCGATTTGTCATTTTTACTGACGTGATTCTGTTTTCTTTTTTTTTTTTACTATATGCACTATACACAAAACTAAATCAAAAGTTTATGTTTTGCAAGACGTTTTACAATCGCAGGATGCAGTGTTGTATTTGTTAAACAGCATTCTCTCCATATAATGCTGCCTTACCCAGTATAATAGTTTTGAAAGACAGCAAAGCAAAAATGCCTGTTGCAGATATTACAGCACATGCCTGCATCTAGCAAACAGAAGATATCAAGACAGACTGCTTTAATGTGTATTGATCAATGTTCACATGAAACTGAAGCACTAGTCACTCATTAATTGCATGAAGAACGTGTCAAATGGACTACACGCTGAAAGAAAAGCAGCGGTTGCCCCTTTAAAATAAAGTAAAGTAAAGCTTTATTGTCATCTCAGCCATATACACAGTACACAGAGAGATGAAATATTGTCCTCCTGGACCATAGGTGCAACATAGAACACAACAGAACAGCAGCACTCAGACAGATCAACAGTGCAGTTAAAAAGAGGGGATTAATGGTTGAAAAGGAGGTATCGGGAAATGCAGAAAGTATCCAAAAAGTATATATTCTTGATGTGGATTACATGCTCTGAGACCATTTTTATCTGATAGTCTGAAATGTAGAGTTTTTTCCCCCTAGTCTCATTGGTATATTTGGTGGTTTGTGCCATTTCATACTAGGATAAGTTTGCATACTTTATTTGTACACAACTACAGATATTTTCATAGACAGAGAATGCTTTAGAAACACATGTATGCACACACATGCGCATGACTGTGTGGCCTGTGGAGCTTTATGTCTGCATGATGAATGATTTTAGAGTACAATGCCCCCAAAGTTTAGCATGCATGGCATCACTTTTTTAATGTAATTCTTTGAGGAAAGCTACGAAATAAAAAGAAGGCAACAATATGATGGAGGCTACAGAAAGATTGAACAGCAAAAATTGCCACACCTGCCTCTTTATACCTCATGGATGGGCGTGTGTGTGTGCGCGCTCTAAGGATACTTTATCAGCTGTGATGTTGGGAATAAATCAGATTCTCACTTTAATGTGAGGAGTTATTTGCAGATTGCTGATTAGTGGATGGTTCTCTGGTGCTCTTTCATTTGCTGTTGTGAAAGAGTCACGGTCGGTAGCATGATTAACGCCTCCTCAGAGCACTGAATTATCCGCTTATTGTTGAAGATGCGGAGGCATTAATGTATATAGAATGTATGATATGCATCACAACAGGCTAATTTTGAACTGGAAATTTCTTTTAGAGCCTGGGGAGAACTCTGCCATGTTAGTGTTCTGGATTTCACCTCTATATAAACTAGGTGTATTTGAGGTTTTCAAGGCCACAGTACTTGAAATGAATAGATAATCTATTCAGAAAGTGTTTATATTATGCAGCAGCACTTTGTATTAGTACCAGCTTTGGATCACCTGGACTGGAGAAATGGTGAGCTGAGTGCCTGAAATGGATGGGGTAATTCCCAGTGAGCCATGGTGCTGATTTCATACAGAAGTGAAAAAGTGGTGAAATGGCACTGATTCGTGAATAGACCACTTCGTCCCTAGTGTAGTAATTAGAAATAGAGACAGGTGAAAGTAGGAACTGCAGAGTGTCGGACTGGTCTCATGCAGTCCCTTCCTCTCTCATTTTCTCAAAATATTTCTTCATAAAACCACAGTGTGCACTTAATATGCATCTAATATATTTATTTTACTAATGCTTCTACTAATCATGCAAACTGCACATAGCGCCAGCTACTAGTTGCACTTTACTTGTGAGAATGAGACACAAGTACAGGTTAAAAAATGTTAAATATCATAATTTTGTGCAAAATTCTCAATCAGTTGCATATGAAGCGATGATCTTACACTTTATTAACTGTGTTAGCCTAAATATTCTAATGTTTTTGTTGAGCAGAATTTTAAATAAGTGCAAAAGACTTGATTCATCTGGCCCTCTGTCTGCTATAAAGCATGTGCAATTTCAGTATGAGGTAATGGTGCTTTCCAGCATTATTATAGCTGCCAGCTCTCTGCAGAAGTGAAGGAAAATGTTACCCGTTATGGCTTCTGACCCTGCAGGGGCATTCAGACTCTCAGTCTGGCATAGAGAGGTGACCTGGGTCTTCAGCTTCAGATGTTCCTCTTTTTTCCCTCTCTGTCTCTTAAAAACACCACAGAGAGATGGACAAGTTTACCGCAGATCTCTCAAACCATCCATCTGGTAGCATAGAATGATGAGGGCTTTGTAAACACAGCCAGCTTTCAGCACAGGTCACTTAGGGCACAGATCCATGCCTATTCACATGTCTCTTGGTCTTTGTGGAGCCCTCACAGTGCTAATCAAGCCCTTGATTGCCTGAATGGGTCTAATTAAGAACAGCGCTGTGGTGTGTGCAGTAGAAGGTCTATATTATTGACTTGCTCATGTTGTCTGCACATCTTCTGCTTCTCTATGGCCCTGAAATAAAATGGCGTGAAGGTCAATGTGGTGGGCAGCCCTAGTCTTGGTAGGTCCCCTGCTCCTCCAGTAAGCCTGAAAAGGCTCTATGTAATTATTGTCCTCTTTGAACAGTGTGAACTCCCTAATTCTGTTCCCCTTTTAGTCATTACTGGTGTGCTTGTTAATTACAGCCCCCCCCCCACACCCCCCACCAAATTCTCCCCACCAATAACTGAAGGCTCCTTCCCAAGCTCTTTAAATCAGGCTGCTTCACCCCATGGGCATCCCTGCTGAGGAATGCTACTTCCCAGAGGGTACAATGATATGCAAGCCCGGTTTGCTTCACAGATACAGCTACCTCTGTCTAAATGGATAAAATAAGCCAAAGCTTCTCCCTGAAAGTTGTACGTTGAGTTCTGTTTAACAGCTATTTTTGGGACCAGCATTGAACACTGTGTATAGCATATATGAGGAAGTACTGAGGCAGTAATGCAGTGCCTATACTTTTTCATCATACAGCACACCTGATTTAATGATCACAAAACTAATCCACATGCAAGATCGTTTCCTTCCAAATTTTACAAGGTCAATCTAGTATATCCTTTACATTTACATTTACATTTATGGCATTTATCAGATAAATCCTGTAAGTATATCCTTTATACTGTACTAATATATAATACACATGTATGAAAATATTTGCAACATCTACACTGCTGGGTCAGGTGTGTTTCAGTAGGGAAAACACAATCATTTAGTCTTGATCATGGAATTTTAGCTAATGAATAAGATGGGACGCCACAGGTAGAAATGATTGGGCCTGCCCACAGTTATCTGGTTTTTGACTGAAACATAGACATGGATCTATCAGCTCAGTGCAATCCTCTAAAGATTTTATAGCATCAGTTAGAAGTTAGAGCTTTCATTGTTTCAGTAATACCACTGAAATGTGTGAATGCAAATGTGTTTCTCCCTTCCTTTATTGTTATGCATTTGCCTCAACCAAACAAATAATAAACAGCCAATTTGCATTCTGTTTGCTGTGACAAACACATAACTGTGAAAGCCTGCTACTGTCACTACTAATTACTTTCTGTACAAATAATTGTAATCAAGTGATTATGTAATATTTATGAGAGGTAAAGCAAAATGTGAAAAAATGGAATCCCAGAGACTGCAAATGGGGATCACTACAAAAATACCTTGAAGATATAGCCCTATTTTTCTGCTCTTGATTTTTCTCCTCTGTCCAATATTTGACTACAGGGCCTTCTGTACACTTGACTGCAAAGAAAGATGAATCTGGTCCCTGTGGATCTCTGTGCCCTGTCTTTATCTCTCTCCTGATCTCTCTGCGGCTGGGGCTGTGCTTGTGTTTGACAGGCGCTGCGCTTTTGCATGCTGTGTGCCAGGAATGGGTGACCTCTGCCTGAGCTTCTCACCCCCTTCATTAATCTCCCCCTGGGCCCCGTCTTCCATTCCAGCGGGAGCATGCGTTTGCTAACCTGCACCCTGCAAGAACATATACTCCCGTACACACACACACACACACACACACACACACACACATACACACACACACTGGATAAATGCATAATAGGATTATCATTATACGACAAATCAACACATTCTGGAATCATTCTTTGAGGTGAAAGATTTGAGGCATTTGGTGTTTGTTTTTACTGCCTGTATGTTCCTCCAAGGCCATGCTATCTGAGGGTTCTGCAGTTCCATGGATCAAAGGAAGCAGAGCTCTATTGGCTTCATTATTTTTATTAAAGAGCTTTGTGCAAGATGTTTTTAATGTATAAATGAAGTAAAATCCCGATTAACTCTGCAAAAACAAATTCCACTTTGGCACAAACATTGTTTTAAATGGATTTTCCTAGGCAAATTTTCTTATGCCACAACAGAAAATCAGTACATAAAATAGAGCAAAACAGGTATATTTGTGAATAAATGGATAATATTATAGTGGATGATGGCATTTAATATGACCTGGTATTAAAAGACAAAGTGAAAAGATCCTCTTTGGTCCTCCTCAGCTGTACAACAGTAAAAGAGTAATATGTGTTATGGCATTAGGTAGCGATGTTGTGATTGTAAACTGAAACCAAAACCTGTGATTAGACAGACCACGGTTCAGCTTGTTGTACATGTGACATGATACTCGGATTTCTTTCGTCTCAGAGAGAGCACACTGCTCTAAGTTCAGTGACGGAGCACTCAGCCTACATAAGTGAAATCTGTAAGATTCCCATAGTGCTTAAATGCGCCCGAGCCACCGAATTCTAAGCACTATTAAACATGCTCTAGCAACATGATTCTGATTGAGGTTAAATGCAATTGAGTCATGGTATGAAATTTTTAGTGGACCGCATTTTAGTGATTTTTATGTG
Organism: Phenacogrammus interruptus; assembly: GCA_037974425.1. NCBI lineage: Eukaryota > Metazoa > Chordata > Actinopteri > Characiformes > Alestidae > Phenacogrammus > Phenacogrammus interruptus. The sequence goes on along the minus strand of JBBPCW010000017.1, from coordinate 11,079,343 downwards.
TTATAAAAATCAGTTAAGGAATACAAAAGTGTGTGGTGCTAGGTAAGGCTTAGAGCAGTTATTACTGAAAGCTGAACTGTGTGAGAGAGAGTAAAAGAGTAACAACTGTGAGACGAGGAGGCAGAGCACCCTCACAGACCCGTCAGACTGAATGGCATTAATGGAGGAACCAGGACTCTTTAAAACACAGGTTCTCCTAGAGAGTGGGAAGAGAAAGAGAGATGAGAGAAAGAAGGCCACAGGGAGAAGAAGCAGAGAGTGAGAGATTTTTCAGCTTGTTGTGGTGGTGGTTTGGTTTGTGTTTTTTGTACTGTTATGTCTTTTGTTTCACATTAAAGCTCCGTTTGCACCCTTGCTGGCCTGAGTGTGTGTTTAGGCTTCCTAGCCTGTGGGCGTTGCTCGTTCCCCGGGCCACACAACATGCTACATAACTGATACATGACAGACATGTTTCATTTATGAAACCCACTCAAGTGAGCAATTAGCTCATGCGTGAAAAGAGGCTGTTGCTTTTTCCAAGCTAAACCGCGATACAAATGAAATCATGGCTAAAAATTAAGATCTAAACCAAACTATCTAAAAGGTGAATCATAACACCACTAGCATTTGGTGAACTGTAATATCACAAAGAAGGCTGAGCTTAAATCATAGAAGCTGAGTATACCCTTAAATTTAGACTCTTCAGGGATTCCTTAATAAATGTAATGGTTATATATGGACCTTTTTAAAAATAGATCTATATTGCTCCAAAATAATATTGCTCCACCATTTTTAAAAATCAGAGAACCCGTACTTCTATTCAGGCCCTTTTCTCTTAAGAGTGTAGATCTTTACTATTTGTATGTCCTTATTCTGAAGTCTTTAGGGTTTAAATGTGGAAGAATCTTTTTCTGTACACCGTGCATACTATAAATCCCCTCTTGCACTTGAGAATTTGGCTGCTTTTCAAGCTGTTCACTTCTCTGAAGATGGAAATCTCCCACAGCTTCATTGCCAATCTGTCTGAAAAGTACCAGTGGTGTTGACTTCATACTCCTAAAAGAAGACAAATAGATACTGTTTCTACCTAGGCTAACAAGTGAATTTTCATGGCTTTGTGAAGGGATAGGGGTGTTGGAGGAAACGTGGTGCTCCAACTCAGCTTGTTGCTTAGAAGCCTTCTGAAGAGCCCCTGAAGTGGGGCTGTGTGTGTTGAAAGCTAAATACACTGTTTTGCCCTTCAGGTTGTCCTGTATTGCTTCCAGTTGGCATGTAAATGTCCATTGACTAAAGGTCTATTTGTGGGACATCAGAACTGGCAGAGTGAAATGAATAGAGACCCTGGCCCAGGCCCTTCATTATCCAGACAAGTAGCAGTGGCATGGAAGGAGTGCATGAGTAAGAAACAGTTATGTCTGCATGAGTGTTTTCATTTTAGTGCAGCTAAGACTGTTAGATTAATATGATCATGTAAATGTCACAGTTTGATCCATGTCTTAGTTTACCTTAGTTTAACTTGATTAAGACCAGGCTTGTTCCAGGCTGATGAAGGTTAGCGTATTTAAGACAAGTTTGAATATTTACATTTACATTTACAGCATTTATCAGACGCTTTTATCCAAAGCAACTTCCATTCCCTAACTACAGGGGGTAGTCTCTCCCTGAAGCAACTTAGGGTTAAGGGTCTTGCAAGGGACCCAGTGGTGGTGCTGAAGGTAGGACTCGAACCCCATGAGGCAAGTATCCTACCCACTGAGCTACCTCCACCCTATATGAAAGCTTAGATCATGTCACTGACTAACACTTGCACCAAGTGAAAAACATAAACATCATTTCACACATACAACATGCTAGGGATTTTAACTGTAACCTGATTCATCAGCAGCAAGTTGGGACAATGACAGTCACCTCAGGATGGATTTGATATAATATGCTGGTTATTTTGGCCTGCAGTAATTGCAGTTGAAATTACAGTAACAACATCTTATCACTCTAATGTTAAACAAACATGAGTTTATTGACTTTGTTATAGGTATGTTAGTTTAGGCATCCACATCACAGTGATGTGTGTTTATTATTTATACCTTTATAAATGCTCACATAGCAGCTGAAGCTAAATGGTTACATATGCATGTGGGAGTACTATAAATGATGCCCAGTGCAAAAAAAACACGGCTAGTATCTTAAATATTTAACTCGGGTGATACTTATTTTCCACATATGTGGCTTTTGAAAGTTGAATGAGAGGCCACACTTGCTGCTTCTATGGCAACCCATGGCACACAAAGATATATTAATATAGTGTTACCAACTACTTGATTTATTTTGACACAAGTTGAGGCTGTCAGCACTCATGGTTCTTGTTACTGAAAATGACAACTATGTTTTTCTTTGGGTGATCAAATGAAGAATAGGTTTACATTCAGCTCTGTTTCTATTACCTATTCTGTTTGAACGTGTCAGATAAGCCAGTTCCATTTCAAATGCCATGGCTCTCCTGCTAAACAGCAGTGATTGAACTGAGAGGCTGTGACATTCACAGACCCAGAGCAGCCTCCGCCATGTTTTACATAGGTGGCTCTTAATTCTCCAGTCAGAGCTCTGGTCCAGGGTCTGCTGTTACAAGCCCCATCATTAAGGACGAGCTGTGAGATTCATTCTGGTTTTATTAAGACTGGCTGGCGCAGCTGTGTCCCCATGCCTCTGCTGGCCATGTCTCAGGAGTGGTTCTGCGTGTGTGTATGTGTGTCTCTCCTCTGTGCCACCAGACATCTCTATTAAATCCTATTTGTGCATGCACGGCTTTATTATTCTGATTTAATACAACAATGCCTCCAATATCTATTCTGCTTCCTTCACTTTTTATTTATGCCACTTTCGCCAGCCTTTTCCCCTGACGCATCCCTGGCTAGGGTGGCGGCACAATGGATATTAAATCAGATTTATTGTGAGGGTATAGAATGGTGTCTGACCCGCGACACAGTCGTCTCATCTCTCTCTCTCTCTCTCTCTCTCTCTCTCTCTCTCTCTCACCGCCCCAGCCGAGGGTGACAATGCAACCCTTGCACAATTGATGGGCCCTCAATTTGCTCCCCGGAATTGGTTATATTCCAGGCCTCGGAATGACACCGGTCCGAAATGGAATTAGGTACAGACAGCTAAACGTGTCGCGTTAGAAAAACCACGGAGACCACCGCATGCTTAGGACCAAGAGGAGAGCGCTCATCTCAACCGCAGCTGCTTATCAAGCTGTCATTTTGATGTGATTGTGGAGTTGGGCTTGAAGTGAAAGGTGGGGGTGAGGAAGAGGGAATGGAGGAGGAGGAGGTGGAGAATGACAAGAGAGCATGCACCTGCACCTCTACTTCGCCTTACTAGTCCATGTGCAGGAACCGCCTTTAGCTTCACATTCCAATATATAACAGTCCAATATGTGATATAAAGATAGGGTTTTGAGTTTTATCAGAGATCTGGCATCTGTCACATATCACATTTTATTTATAACAGTCATATCACATTTTATTTATA
>JBBPCW010000017.1:10883626-10895351 GCA_037974425.1 Phenacogrammus interruptus | reverse complement strand
GAAAAATAAATAAAGAAACCCAGGTGAATAACAATATGGGACTGCTCCATTCATTTGAATGGGCAGGCCCATAATAAGTAACACGTCAATTTTACAACCCTTTTTACACTCCGAGAATGATATATTCTACGATATATTTGGTTCAATTGTAGTTGGTTTAAAAGTGTTACATAAAACTTCTTTCCTTACTTACTACTTTCGTGCCATCACAAATGCTTTAAACATTGCTGAGGTCTGGCATTTCCCAGCCTAACTTGAACTTTTTCACCGGTGCTGTAGCCAAGCAGAAGCTGCAGTTTCAGCTGATTGCACCTTTGCACCATTCCTGGCATCATCCCCCTCTCCGCTTGTTTCTTTGCCAGGATGTTTGTGCTCCTATGTTGGAGAGCCACAGGGCTCAGCGCCTGTTTGAAATATCAGAGTCAGGAAAGAGCCAAAGATCAATCCTGCCTGCATATGTTACACACACACACACACACACACACACACACACACACACACACACACACACACACACTACATGCAGACACGCACACAAAATGAGCAAATAAATTATTAACTGAATCTCCTCTCTGAGTCTCCCACATTTGAAAAACTAACCTAAGCTGAGACCTGACTTGGGGCCACCTTAACCTTCCTTCTGCCTTTTCTGTAGCCCCGCTCAGGACATGGCTTTGGTCCCTGCTGCAAGAGTTAACCAAGTCCAGGTGGATTTTCCTTCCCTCCAGCAATATAATATACTGTCACATCTTTCAAGGTTGTGCAGATTGTAATTTGCATCCTCTACACATCACATGACAGTTTTATTGTTTGTTTGTTTGTGTTTTACTTCCATTCAGTTTCCAGTAGATTCATGCAGTGCCAGCACAGTGCTGCATATCATAGGTAATAGACACACTATGGAGATATATTATAATTTCACTGAAAGGTTATTGTTATTTTTGCAGTGTTTTGTCATTTGATGACATTTAAAAAATGTTAATGTTGTTGATGCAGAAGTCAAATCAAGTGTTATTGTAATTCATCATGCAAGTAACAATCTACGTAATGATGAAATAACTTTTAAGCAAGGTAGCTAAATGACAATATACAAACATTCATTCTTAACTCGGCTTGGTTCTCAGTGTACAATAAGGTGTAAACCTGGCAAAACTGCTGCACACACTTTAGATAAACATCATAAATACAGAGGACCCTGAGGAAAAGGGTCTTTTGGGAAACCAATACATAATTGCATAAAAATGCCCTTTGTACATTCAGTCACATAGAACTGTATGAGAACCAAAATGACACGCGTTTCTTAGATCGTTCATCATAATTGGTCACATATTAGCATGCAGCAGTGTCAGCACTTTAGTCACTTGGATTGTTAGTACATTTTTCATGCTAATTACCTTTAGTTGGAATCTCATGATTCATTTATACACCAAGGGTGGCTTTTTTGGGGGGCTCCATTAAGGAACACACTATGAATCAAGCAGCTGGGCACAGCAAGGTCCATCAGTGTAGCTACTGTTGGTTAGTTGTGATCAGTGATTAGAGAAGTGAAGGAGTGATTTGATGTAACAGGGTTTATACATAGAAGATGAGGGAAGACACTGTGACATGAATAATTCATGTAAAGGTGTTTGATGGATGGGAAGCCAGTGATCTTGTTAAAAAGGTCGCTTAAGTGCTTCATACAGGACAAAGAGTTTCCCAACATTTTGTCATTTCAGCATCACTAGTTTTCTGCCCCAGCTAAAACTGATTCCCAGGTGAATCTTTGAGCACTGTAATCGAAGACTTGAAATCAGAGTGATGTGTCCGCTAAGTATTTTCACTTGTCTAAAATGATTTATACCACTCCGGTTGCATTTTCCTTTTTCAAGTACAGTAAAACCACACTGTGTAATGGAAGCAGCAGAAGTGGGTCAAGCTCGAGTTCAAGTGCCCTAGAAAAGAAATGAGACACTTGATTTTCATGTGGCTGTAATTAAGGCTTGGCGGGGTGATTAATCAAATGCCTTAGCGTCCGCTACCAAGAGTGTGGCCTAGCAACCTCAATACCCAGACTTGTTTTTGAAGATACTGCTTTATAAGCGCTATCAATGTTTACCCATTGTTGTGTGGTGTGTGCATGTATGTGTGTGAAGAAATTCTAAGAAATGGAAATTCCTTGTCTTCAATTGTTCAAAGACTTCAACTCATTAGAAGCTAGAGTACAAAGCCTAGCAAAATCTCCTGAGGAAAGGCTGATGTAGCTGTACAGCCTCCTCCCCTTCTTTCCCCAACTAAATATCAGTACTTTATTCTGAGCCAAACAGACAGTTGTTGGATTCTCTGTCTTAGAGATTTGAAACAATCTGCCTTAAGCTCCTTTAAGTGCCCTGTTACAAAAGAAAATTAGAAGCATCAGACTTTTGCTTTGGTTAATTCCCTCAGGCCAAAAACAAATTCAACACTTGACAGTGGCACGTGAGCTGGAGGTTTCTGGTAGGTTGCGTTTGCGACAGTTCCCTCAGCATGTGTGTTCAGCTTGCCTTGTGTTCTGACTCCCCTCTAAGCTCAGCTGGGATCTTGAAACTAGAAGCTGTGCGCCATCATCCAGTAATGTGCTCAGCCAGTAGACTATCCGGTGCCTATTTTAATGAATTTGCAGCTCTGAATTGCTGATTATATATTAGATATGACAAATTTTTGGTGATAACTAAAATATAAGAACTAAAACACATTTAGAGTTCTTCAGTGCATTTTGGAAATCTGTATAAATTTAGAACTACTCATCCCATATACTTCAAAATCATTTCACATCTAATTCAAAGTCAAACAGGGGATCCAGTTGCAAGAAATATTTATATTGGGCACTTGTAAATCTGCATATATGTGTCTCTACATGTAAGTGTAGAAATGTAGTTAAGAAGATTTAAGAGTTAAGAGTGTTTAAGCCAGTTAGGATCCAGTATGTTACAGTTTCTTATGAAGGGTGTTCAGAATTCATTGCACAAACGGAATGGAGAAACCACTTCAAATAACAGACGAATTAACTTGCTGAATCACAGACTGTGACCAAACTGTTCGATTTATTCTAAGCGGTGTCTTGAGAGTTGAGACACAAAAGTTAAAGGTGCACTTTTTCAATCTAATCTCTTTCTGTGTTGTATAGCAGATCACTGTAGACAATCCATTTGTTTGTAATTTTGCATTTGTACCTGATCTGCCCATTGTTGTATTGTACTGTGGTTTGAGTCCACAGTTCTTCATGGTCATCGGTTGCATGCTACAGGTGCAGCAGATGGAGATTAAGCTGAAAAGCACTGGAGTCTTTTTCAAGACATATGACTAACACAGAATTTACACTCACCTCCCACAATATACTGTATCCTAGCAAAGTGTCCATGTGGTCTCTCCTCTTATCCTGAGGGAAGCTGCACATTTATTCCTCTCTGACAAGCACAGCTGGGGTGAAAAACGATAACATTTGCAGTGTCTTGGGTTTCGGTCGGGGTGTGGATAGAAGTGATAAAAAAGTAATGAAGCACAAAGAGTACAATGAGAATAGCAGTATTTTTTAACATCTCCACAGTTGAGGAGGGTGGAAAAGCAAGTAGAAGAACTCCAAAGTTATAACGATTGCAATCATCTTCGCTGCACTGTGCAAAGAATAAATAAAATAAAATAAAATTGCAAGTGGGAAGCAGTGAGACATTAGCATTTTAAGAACTTAGTCAAACTTTGATAAAGCAGAAGTTCAATCAAAATGGGACTTGAGAGGGGAGAGAATGGAAAAGTGCAAAGAAAACAATCATTTCAAACCAGTGAGGATTAAAAAAAAAGAAGAAGAAAAAAAAAAAAACGAAAGGGGGCAGACATGGACATGACAGAGTTTATACAGCATTTCCATATCAGACAGCCAGCTATACTTCATATTCATATAATTCCGGTAGGCTTCTCTAAGGCTTTTGTGTGGATCATTACGTTCTTGAGGGATGAAAGGAGGTTGGATGAATAAGCAGAGGACTTGGAAGAGGAGGCCAGTTCCTTTCAGAGAGCTGCAGAGAACAAAAGAATGAGTGGAAGCATGATTATGGCATCACACCTTTTCACGAAGGCAGGGCAGTAATCTCAGCCTGAGGTTCATAACTCTTTCCCCACTCACCTTTCATAGCTCTGTACTTCGAGAGTAGCTTCCAGTCAAACGTCATGCCATCTAAAAAAGGCTTCTGACTGCTGGTGAGGAGCAGCACCAATGATTACATCATCTTCTGCTGCTTTAAGTTCTAGAAGAACTTTTTCTCTGGTCATGTTCTTTGACCACTTTTTTGGTCACTGGTCATAAAAGATATCTAATGTCCAGAAGCAAAAAACTGTTTCTTACCGTCTCTCGGAAGGAAGTTCTAAGATTTCCTTTGTTGAATCTCTAAGATGTTATCAAAGTTATTCAGTAGTTTGAGGTTAAATGGTGAAACATACACAGCTTTTATTAGAAGTAGTTAGATCTACACATACCTTCTGATTTTGTATGTTGGTAATATTTAATACACTATACACTGTATGGAATATGTGACCATTCATTCTTTACAGCATTTTTGAGGTCAGGCACTGATGTTGGACGAGAAGGCCTAACTCACAATTTCTGTTCCATTTCATCACATATATTTAGGACAGGACTCTGTGCGGCCAGTCGAGTTCATCCACAGCAAACTCATCCAGCCATGTCTTTATGGAGCTTGCTTTGTGCACGGGGGCACAGTCATGATGGAGCAGAAAAGGTTCTTCCACAAACTTTTTTCACAAAGTTGGAAACATGGTGTTGTCCAGAATGTCTTATTGTGGTGAAATATTAAGATTGCCCTTCACTGAAAGTAAGGAGCCTACAAACAGGTGTGTCCCAATAGTGTCCATCTAGTGTAGTGGTAAATATGATAAAAAAGGTATGTGTGGGCTTGTTTGCCATCAGACAAAAGAGTGCCAGACAGGTAAAATTTAATCTCCCAAGCATCACATAATGTAAATGACGCCAGCAACATGGATCTTAAGATCCAATTATGTACCTTAAATGAGGCTCAAGTCATGTTTTAAAAAATATTAATTAAAAGGCCTTGAGTCATAGTAGGACTTAACGTAGTAGGACTTTTATTTCCTATTTACATTACAGTACAATATGTTTAAAAGATGTACCTGACAGTACTCGTCCAATGATAATATTGTACTCAAAAAGATCAATACCTTTATATGATCAATAATTAATACCTTTATATGTTCACAATGAAAGTAACCTTAAAAATAAGCTTAAAAGCAAAACCGTACCTCAAAACTATCATAAATTATGATTTCTCAGGCATCAGACATCATATTTTCAACAATTTCATGTGAGTGCTTTTTTTGATATATTTTTTAGATTCATTAAACACTTCATTCACTTCTGTAAACAAATCTGATGTGCCAAGTTCCTCTAGTATTGACAAAAAATTCCCTTTTAAGGTTAAAAGCATTATCTCATTCTTTTTAGTAAAGCCTTCTTTAGTAAAGGCTTCTTGTGCATCAGGACACAGTCATGATTAAAGGATTAATCTCTATCTGCTGCCTCTGTAGAACAGAACCAGTTACATTGATCGTCAGTTTTGATGTGTTTCTCTGTACCTAATAAAAGAACAGAAAAGCCATTGACTTGAAATAGCACTTACAGCATCTGCCCACTGGCTTCAACTGTATGTGTTATGAGTCAACATATTTTAATTTGTAATTAATGGGAAATTAATTTCCAAGCAAATTATCCATGTTACAGATTCAGCAGAGGCAATTTCTCACAGCACAGATGTGTTCTATATTGTAAAAATAGCAGAACCCTTATTGGTTCTATGTAGAAACATAAAGAAAAAAAATTGCAACATGTTTTTCAACACAGCATTCAACAGGTTCTTTGTGTGTTAATGGTTCTGTATATATTACAGTGTGTGCTATAGTGTGTACAGTGTGTACTATATATTATATTTTTGCGTTAGTTGCAAAAAGTCGGCAAAAGTCGCCTTTTGGCCGTAGCAAGGCATATGTCCCACTAGTGGGACTAATAAAGGTTTATCCTGTCTTGTCTTATCTTATATCCATTGTTTTCATTAGAGAACCCTTAGAGAACCATTGCTTAGGCTCTAGGAAGATATTTTGAAAAACTATAGGTATGTGATACCAACTGCAGTGTAGAAACAGTTTAGTTGTCCTTCCCAACTCTTCCATGAAGGTTAGGGACATGGAAGCATGATGGAGCTCAAGGGATGAACTCAAGGAGCACTTTGCTCATTATGATGTTGTCATGTCACACAGGACTCTATGTAAGGGCTATGACACCAGTAAGATTAAATCTCCTCTCACCTTCCTCTCATCCAGATGGATGTCTCCCCCCAGTTCCTCCAACTCACAGGTCTATGAAAGACCATCTGTTTATCAGTGGTAAATAATTTCGGAGCATCAGTGACACCCATCCTTGCCAATCTCTGTGGCCATCTGCAACAGCATGTGCAGCAGAAAGCTCCCAGTGGCCTGCTGTGCTTTCCCTACTGATCTTTGGTCAGGTGGATTACAGTGCGATAGCACATTATTATCAGAAATGGATGAAGCTGTCTGTCAGATTCAGTGTTAGTTCATAGGTGTGGGAGGAGTGAGGGTTATGAATTGGAAGATAAGGCCTGATGCAAAGGCTGCTGGGTGCATTAATGGACTAGAAATGCTGCACATTTTCATTTCATTCAGCAGAAGTGTCATTTTCATTACACTTCTGCTGTGTGTTTGGATATGCAACATACTTTAGCTCCCTTTAGTTCATTGATGAGAGTGTAATACTGTTACAGAAATGATATAAATATGTTTTGAATAGGTCCCACAGGTAGTGCTGTTGCCTCACACCTCCAGGGTTGGGGGTTTGAAGCCAGGTCCTGGCAGAGTGTGCGAGCGTGCGTGCATGCGTGCATGCGTGCGTGCGTGCGTGCGTGCGTGTCTGTGTCTGTGGAGTTTCCATGTTCTCTTTGTGGTGGCTTCAGATGCCAAATGTCTTGTCTTGACTGCATTGAGTATGTCGTTAAGCTTAAAATGTGTACATTTGATTTTTACCAAGTGCTTTTACTAGACAGTCTTGTATTAAGGCATAATTGTATCTCCAACTCACCCTGTTTACACTTTTCAGTTTGGAATTTTATTTTGAAATTGTGTGTCACTGAGTCTAGTGTCATGTCTTTTGTTCCAGTTGTTAAGCATTTAAGTTAAAGTAATGGTATGTGCTGAATGGTTCTTAGTCTTGTTTGTATATAGGTTGCCTTTTTTCATGCACTAGTGTCGGTCCACTGTCTTCTGTCCCTTGTTAATTTCTGGAGTTATACCCGTCTAAGGTATGTATGTTCAGGCTTTAGGTATTAGGTTATCTTTGTATATTGGCCCTCATGCCTTCTTTGTGTTGTTGGTAAATAAAAGTTAGGAAGAAATGGAATCCTGCATCTGCGCCTTCCTACCAAAGCCCCACATGATAACACTTGGTATTAAAATACAGATGTTGTCTGTATACACAGTTAAGAGACAAATATCACAGTGTGTTCGGTTCTAGCTATCTTGAGGTTGAGGCAGTTAAAACATCGTGTTCCACAGAAATATTTGAATATCTCATTACTTTTAGGTAAAATTAAATACCTGGAACACTCAGCACTGGGCCTTAGTCAGAATTTGCAGTCATCAGGCATGATAGGATTTCAAATTAATTATTTATCACTCTCTGAAACTTGCAGCATAAAAAAATCTGCCAAAAATGTCAATTCAGTTGATATCACATTTGTGATTTGGAGTATAATAGGATTTATTTTATTGTAGGAGGGATTTATTACGTTTAATTGATGTTACTGTGTGTATGTAAAGGTAGCAATACAAAATGTAAATTGAGTGTGAGATGAATTCCTGTTTTATAGATTAATATCTGAATTATAATATACTTTGCTTTTGTATTAAATTGGACTATGTAGTTATAGAGTATCTATTATACCATTACATAATTGACCATGTGACATGTTACATAATTACAAATATTACAGCAAATGAAAGCAATAACTCAAGTTGGGGTTTTTTGGGGGTTTTTTGCAGAGTAGCCCAGCAATATAGGCTTTATGTGAAGTATTATCAGTCTGTAGGTGCTTGGTATTACACATTCATTCTCTGAAACAGAATAATTAGGGCAAATGGCTCGGGTCATTTGGTCGACTTATGTGCCTTCCTTCTCCTCAATAAAACTCTCTGCAGTGACCAGAATATTAAAGGAAAATTTGCCTCTTTTTTCTCAGGCCTCCGGTCTTCCAGATCCTCTACTTTCAAGGTCTCCTTTGAAAAAGACTTCACTCTTGAAGATACCTCACTTTCCAGCACGACTTTCAAGCTTGATTTTTTTAGGACCCAGACTCTTGCCAAAATCCTGTCCTCTTAATCAATTTAAGTGTTCGTGTGCAACAAATTTGGAAGGAATATGGCAAACCGGGAGCGGTGCATTGTGGGCACAGGGAGCTGCATGTGGCAGGTGCCTCCTGGGGACTCTATGATACAGATGGATGAGTTTTATTAACCATGTGGTACTTAACAGTGCACTGAGTGGGATTTCAATAAGGGAAAATAAATGTTTGTATTAACAACACCACTATGTGTAATATGCTTTTGGTTCCACGTTTTTTTGTGAGGAATGATATTATGAATGCCTAATGTCTCCGTAATTATTATAAATATGTGGGTTCTCTTTTGTGGAAAAGCTTTATTTCCCAAATGAGAGGGAAAAGCTATCTTCTAGAGTCAGAGTTGGCAAAGAAAGTTAAATGATTTGTTTTTGTAAATTGGAAATTATAAGAGCTGGAGCTTTCTTTGTTGTTCAATTTATTGCATTATTGTTGAGTAATGAGAGAGGAAAGCAAAGAAGTATAGTTTTTATATTTCGAGGGAATGAAAGGCAACACATTAACACTTTGACACATCAAAGGGCCAACATCATGGGAGAAAAAATACATTTCTTTGTTTACCCTGGAATAAAAAACTTTGATGTAGTTTGTAAATATTGTATATAGTTTACTCGTTTGTTTGATATGGACTGTATATGGAAACAAAACTGACATAACCATTTCGACCATTTCCTATTCATTATTAATTATATGATAGATAGATAGAAAGACAGGCAGATAGACAGACAGACAGACAGACAGACATACTGTACATCAGTCTTAAAAGCAGACCAATAACAGTCTGTCGTGTTCATAGGGGTGTAGAGTGACTGGAAAATAGTCATGCAGAAATAAATATATTTTTGCTTCATTAAACCACAAGCACTGTTATATTTAGATATTATAAATTCGAGAGGAATATAGAATATGGGCCTTTTGCTTGGCGTATTTTTTCCCCCAGTGATTTTAAAAGAGTTGGACAGAGAGACAGAGGCACAGCCCTGACATTTCTTTCTGGCTTGACAGTTAGCCCGGCACAGATTTTCTCTCACTGTAATATCATAGGCCTTCACACAACTCAAGCCCACAGCAGCCGTGCTCCTTTACTAAGCCTTTACGCACTCCAGGCTGAGTGACTGCAAATCAATGCAAAGGAAATCTCAGCCTTGTGGCTAGTTTGTCTGCCTGCGTCCATTGATGAAGCGCTGTGGTTTAGGGACGAGCTGAGCCGTCTGTCGCAGTGAAGTGCTCAATTTCACTTTTCTGTTGCTGCAAAGAACTTTTTTTCAGCTAGGGAAGAGTGTGATGAGTCAATGTAATGATTTGTTGATTACTGTTTAATTACCCTTGTCTTTATCAGATGATTGAAAGTGTAAATACCTTCCCAGAACACACATAATTGTTTTTATTGCTTATTGATGGCACCTAACTGCTGGTAAATCAGCCGCGATTATATTATTTGCTTGGTGTCGAAGCTGGTTAACCCTTTTCTGTGACTCTAGTTCTTCTAACCCCTGGGCCGTGGTGTCTTAACAAGAAAGTTATTTTTGTTTGTGTTTTCCCCGCAGACTCTGCCCACCACACAATATGAGCTGGAGATTGTTGCTAAGGACATGGCAGGAAGTGAGGTGGGGCTGACAGGAACTGCCACTGCCACCATCGCCATCACAGACAGGAACGATCACGCGCCTGAATTCACCCACTCTCTGGTAGGACGGCCTGATTATTTCTCCTTAGCTTCTTTCTCTTACAGGATGCCGATAAATATGGAGAGGAGAGTCAGACAGGTTAGTTTAGTTACTGGCAGGAGATTTTCTCGTCTCGATGAGGTCCTCGTGCTTTTTTCTTAGCTAGAGAAAGGCATTGTGTACAAGTTGGTACCTAAGTATAAAATAAACAATTAAAACGTGTTTATGATTTATTGGACAGAATTTGATTTGTTGCTTGTCTTCAGGTTCAGCTTTCTTTTTTCCTTCTTAGATTCATTTGATTGATTTGCTTTTGCCTCTTTTATACACTAATACCATAAATAAGCAAGTCGATTATTTGTAATATTACCATTTTAAAATACATAATTTTTCTTCAGCTAATAAGTATGACTGCTATTTTTCTGCCAATTAACCAACAGCTGTTAATTGAATTTCAATTAACCATTTAAAAACACCCCTTTAGTTTTAAATAAACATCCCAAGTTTAAGTGACAAATGCTCAAAAATACCATTCGTATGAGAAAGAAGGTAGGAGCTACAATGTCACCTTGAGGAAACACATTTAAAACACACACACACACACTTTCTCTCTCTCTCTCTTTCTCTCTCTCTCTCTCTCTCTCTCTCAAGGCACAAAAGAGAGTGACACATGGTGAAATAGTCATGATAATCTATCTAAACTCATCTTGTGTTTAAAGACGATTGGTAAACCCAGCGTGGGAAAGGGAAGACTACATTGTTAATTTTGTGTTAATTATGACACTGGAATGCAGACCAGTTTGAAGTTATTAGCATTACCATAAGTTCTGGTCTGTACAGATATACAAATGGCAATAAATACACAGGACAGGATGTGATTTGTCTAGGCATTAGTGTGTGGGTACATTGGTTGACTAATTTGTGTTTTTTGACTCATATAATGCATCACTGAAATTGGCTCTGTGGAATTATTCAAAATTCTATATTTTTTGGTCTGCATTTGCTATGTAAACTGTATGTTTGCATCATTGCACTAGCAGAAATATTGCATGCCCCTAAAATGGCAATGTTGTTGGTGACTTTGTCATTTGAATAAATGCTTCATTAGATGTAGGAACTGTTCCGTAATGTCAAGGCATTTACATTTTGTGCAGAATTTGGAGAAGTGCACACTTGTCCAGTAGTGTAGCGGAGCAACCATCTCTTACTTTGTTTCCTTTTATACAGGAGGCTTGATACTGCTTGCTAATTACTCAAGGACTTTTTCATCAAATTAAAAGTCGACTTACTAAAAATGGGCAGAGCTATGAATGCATCTAAAATATGCTCTTTCATTTTTAATATGTGTTTATGAGTTTCTACTTTTCTCAAGGATGGAACGTATTTTACATAAGATCTAACAGCAATTTGCTGGCCTTATTTTTTATCAGTGGAGCTGTTAATGAGCCTCACAACTGCCTCATCACTGCTGTAAGCCTGCTGTTTGGCTTACTCTCAGAGACCTTCACCAAGCTCTTCAGCTGTCAGTCACACACACACACACACACACACACACCACACACACACACACACACACACACACACACACACACACACACACACACA
>JBBPCW010000017.1:10835219-10852745 GCA_037974425.1 Phenacogrammus interruptus | reverse complement strand
CCTAGCGGTCTTGGGAATCGAACCCGGACTGTCTGGTCGCAGGGTGAACGCCCTAACCACTAGGCCACCACTGCCCCGTGCCGGCCAGCCACGGCACCTATATAGGTGTCATATAGCATTACAAATGTTGCACTTCATAAAACAGCAAAAACAGATTTATGTAGATAGTGTCTTTTTTTAGGTCAATCCAAAAAATGCTACCAAACTGCATGGCTTTTTTGAGTTTGAATTAAAATAAACTGTATGCCTGTTAGACTGGTTACTGTCTTCAAATTTAGCAGAACATTATCAAGTACAGGCTAACTCAGCTGGCTCATGTGGACACTCTGTCTTTGTCGCTGTGTTACAGTTCCAGGCATCAGTGGACGAAGGCTCTACAGGTGTGGTGGTGAACCTGACCGTGGATGACCGGGATGACCCTGCCGGAGGAGCCTGGAGAGCTATGTACTCCATCATAAATGGAGATCCCAACCAAAGCTTTGAGATCCACACCAATCCTGACAACAATGAGGGAATGCTGTCTGTGGTTAAGGTACATGCCCTTTGCAAAACTAGATAAGCTTAGATGGGGGTGCTCTAGAACCCAGGTTGGGAAACACTGAGGTAATTTACAAATCTGTTCTGAAATCTTTGCAAAAGTCTAATGATTTTTCATCATATACTTACTACATTAATGAGTGTGTATTTTCTTCTGCGTCTTTCACCAGCCTCTAGATTATGAGAGCACCATGTTTCACACCCTACTGATAAAGGTGGAGAACGAAGACCCTCTGGTGCCTGATGTCATTTACGGCCCCAGCTCCACAGCCACTGTGTACATCTCAGTTCAGGATGTGAATGAGGGACCTGTCTTCTTCCCTGATCCTTTGATTGTCACCAAATTCGAGAATATCCCAATAGGCAGCTTTGTAGCCATGCTCAATGCTACCGACCCAGACTACATTCTGGTCCAAAGCATAAGGTAAGGCAATAATGACATTAGCAAATTTTTTTTACCTTTTTTTTTTGCTATACATTATGTAGACATTTGTTGATGACTGGGTTTGTAGAAATTAGGAAGCTTTTAAAATGTCAGATATTTCTGGGGAATATGCATAAAAATAGATATCAATGAAATGAGATGAGGTTACTAATATCTTAACAAATATTTTTGTGTTGGACGTTTTGTAATACAAATAGATTGGATGTGCAAATTAGATGTTTTCTGCCTAAATGTGTTCAACTCACATGTCAGTGAGAAGTTTAACACAATGAAAACACCTTTAAAAAACTACTTCCTTGGAGGTTCTGTGTGTTTGGAGATTCTGTGTGTTTAGAGGTTCTTTGTGTTTGGAGGTTCTGTGTGTTTGGAGGTTCTGTGTGTTTGGAGGTTCTGTGTGTTTAGAGATTCTGTGTGTTTGGAGATTCTGTGTGTTTGGAGATTCTGTGTGTTTGGAAGATCTGTGTGTTTGGAGGTTCTGTGTGTTTGGAGGTTCTGTGTGTTTAGAGATTCTGTGTGTTTAGAGATTCTGTGTGTTTGTAGGGTCTGTGTGTTTGGAGGGTCTGTGTGTTTTGGAGGTTCTGTCTGTTGGGAGGTTCTGTGTGTTTGGAGGTCATGTCTGTTTGGAGGTTCTGTGTGTTTGGAGGTTCTGTGTGTTTGGAGGTTCTGTCTGTTTGGAGGTTCTGTGTGTTTGGAGGTTCTGTCTGTTTGGAGGTTCTGTGTGTTTGGAGGTTCTGTCTGTTTGGAGGTTCTGTGTGTATGGGCCGACAGTAGAGGCTTCAGATGTCCCTAGAAGCTTTGTTTTGTGTTCATACTTTGTGTAGAATTAATGATGTCAAACATTTAGAAAACAAACTTTACAGTGTTAAGACCATAAATGTTTAAATAACTAAATATATGTTAATGTGTGTGTAGGCTGAAGAGTTCCAATATGTTTAATGTTTGGATTTTTTACAGTAATTTTTAATTTATGTTTTTACAGTCAGTTGTGTCCAAATAGTTGGCTGAATTATTTCTTTTCATCAAACTGGCTAGAGTGTTCTGCAAAACATGCTATGGCATGTCATATACATTCTTTAAAGCTTTCAATATTAGAAAAGAACAAAAATTGCATTCATGGGAAAAACAATTATCTATATAAAAAAATAAGAACTGAGCCTGAGAATGAAAGTGTGGAGATTTTCATTAGGTAAATAGAAAGAGTACAGTCACATCTGGAAGGTTTATTGTCATGGCAGCCATACACACAGTACACAGTGAAATTAAACTTTCTTTCTGGACCAACAAAAGTGTAACAAAAATAAAACACATCGAAACGAGCAACAAAACAATATATAGAGATGTACTTCTGTGATATGACATTATATGATGTTATATTAGTATAGGTGGGACAAAAGCTAAATTAAAGTTGCTAAATTCTGTAAAGTATACGATGCAAAAATGTGTGACCTGAGTATCAAATATATTTCTGTAGGTTTTTGAAACTTTTATTATTACAGTTGAAAATGACTCATGGGACCAAAATTGCCATTTTTGCTTGTAGTACTTTGCCTTCATTTACATTTACAGACTTTCTAGAGTGTCTCGCCTTGTCCTATGAGGGTAGCATACCTGTTACCAGGTTTTATTACATCAGAGGCGATAAGCACATGTAATGAGGCGTGAGAGACAATGTGAAAAGGTAGACAGTAGAAGAAACAAAAACAGATTATTTTTAGCATATTCACAAAGCCATTGTAATGCTAGAACACTTTTCACCTTCAAAAAGCTCTGGGCTGAGCGCTTGGATTGTCTGCTCGGTTAAGTTCACTTTGGAGTTTGATGAGGTGGATAAGATGACACCACAAACAAATCAAAGCTGGAAACGAGTGTGATAGCGCTGTCTTTGCTTCTCAGCCATCTCCCCATCTGTCGATTCTCACCTCTCCATTTTTCACTGTCCTTCTGCTGACAGTCGTACTGTTTTCTCCAAGAAAACATTAGCCCATTGCTCTGCATCAAAGATTTCAACCATCTGCGTGGACTATCATTTCACTGCCTGGATGCAGGATAGACCCCTTCCTACAGCAGCAATCACTCACATAGATTCTGAAGTGGCAGAGAGATCATTGCATTTACTTTGTGAGTTGAGGGAAATCATTATTCAACAATTTTGGTGCACTATTACCTTTACTGCCACAGGGAAATCCTTCCCCAAACACATAGGTGGACCATTACTTTAATCCTAATAATCCCTTGGCTGTGAGTATGGTCTATTACTTTTAGAGTGTTTAACAGTCAAATAACACCCTGGTAGCTGTGTCACTATATTTGAGTGTAATTTTAGAAACTCTCCAGGCTGCTTGAGAAAGTTCTTTCTCAGTTCATGTTTTGGCCTGCTGTCCTTTCAGCATGATGCACTGACTTTATAACCAGAAACTTTTCTCCATAAATAAGAAGATACTCATCATACCATAAAAATTCCCTGAATGAAAAGCCACCAGGTTTTATAAACCATAAAATATTTTCAGCATTTTTACATGCATGTGTTTATGCGAGACGAGACAGATTTCTGAGACCAGTTTAAGGAGACTAAAGTCATTGTTGTTGGCCAATGATAGCCCATTCATATGTATTTTATCAGCAGCATGTTGATGTTTTTGCTTTTTTTGTCCTCCTCTTTTGTTTCTCAGCATTTTCCTGTTTATTTTCCTATTAATGTGACTATAATTTGACTATACTTTTTAGGAGATAACTGTCTCAAAAGCAGAGGTGTAAAGAATACCTGAAAACCATAATTGAGTAAAAGTACAGATACCTTACTGTAAAAATGACTCCATTACAAGTTACAAGTCACAAGTCACCAATTCCAATAAGGTAAATTATGCGATTTTAAAAGAACTTAAGTATTTTACTCATACTGAATGTAGGCTCAAAGAACACCAAGAAATGTGAAAAACAAGAAACTGTTTATTAGGTTTTATTTCCTAATATAGAAATGAAATTGAACACCTCAATATTTCAAAATAGCCCTGCAGATGGCGATATCGCCTCTTCCACCCAAGAAATTAGCCATGGCAGATAAAGATGCCGACTTGTCGCGCACAATCGCGATGTAATGAGTAACTGTAAGTGTCCGTTCAGATGTAGTGAAGAGTACATATATTCAATCAAAAATGTAGTTGAGAGTAAACGTTGCTTATACTTTTGATACTCATTACAAGTACAAGGTAGCCAAAAAAATACTTAAGTACAGTAACGAAGTCCATTTACTCAAATACTTTACACCACTGCTCAAAAGGGCTAAAAGAGACCCTACGATCCAGTGAAAATTCTGAACACAGTGTGAACAGCACAAAATTCTACCTCTGCATTTAACCCATTCACCAAGTGAAGCAGTGGGCAACCAGGAACACAGCGCCCGGGGAGCAGAGTACCTTGCTCAGAGGTGCTTAGCAGTCTTGGGAATCGAACCCACAACATCCTGATCACAGGGCGGACACCCTAACCACTAGGCCACCAGTTGCCCCCTATATTGCAGATGAAAAGTATCAGCTTCAAATTACTGTCTGTATTGGAAGCAACATATAGAAATCACAAACTATAGACCTTTCATTTCTGGAGGCTTCTGTATGTGATCTGGTGTTATTCCTGTGAAAAATCACATTTATACGGTTTTTATTTAACTCCAAATGTAGCCAACCGAGCAAGACTTTATAGCCAATCTTGCATTTTATGTCCACAATTACAAAAATTGTACCCAATATTCAGTCACTTATTAATTGCCGCAATATTTAATCTTAAAAACAAGGTTTGTCTGTTGTTCTTCTGTAGAAACCCATTTATTCAGTGAAGGTTACTCCCAACGGTTCTGTAAACAAGTTTTTATTTTTTTTGCAATTTAGCAAGGACTTTCACCTTGCTAATAATTGGATTGTGTATAGAACATCATTGTAATGGAGCACTTTCATTTTCAAGTAGGTCTGCCTTGAAACACTACTGTGGTGACTCTATTTTCAGGTTAATACAAATAACAGTCTCATCAGTTTCTTATTGTTTCTTTTACCTCTACCTCTGTGCCCCTGCTATTACAATATCACGTGTGCATATAACTCATTATATGCCATTCTAAAGGTGTGTTTATGACAGCCTGGGAAGGGGGGGTGGGAAAACAAACATGAACCCAAGAGCACACACAGAGACCAAACTTTTATTTACACAAATAAACCACAAAGTAACTACATGAAGTAATGAGCGGCTGATTGGACGAGAGCCCATTAGGCCAGTCTCTTGGTTAGTTTTTCTTTTCCTGTTCTTGTTGCAAACATTGCATTTAATGTCATTGCACTCATTGGCTTTGAAAATGTGGCATTGCTGTTAGGTGCATTTTGTCCATTTCCTGTTGTTTGCAAACATGGAAAGAGTAAATTTGGTTGTATAAATCACATTTTGTACTAAACGCCTGCAAGTATTGTTATATTTTTGCTAAATGGCCTACCTCTAAGCTGTTATGCTTTATGGGATCAGGGGTGGTTAGGTGGTTTCCGGGGATTTATGTTGTGTCTTTCACTTTTCATTTGGGGATCTTTCGTGTGGATCTATGCATCTCTCTCTCTGTCTCTCTCTCTCTCCCCCCCCTTTCTCTCTCTCTCTCTCTCTCTCTCTCTCTCTCTCTCTCTCTCTCTCTCTCATCCCTTCTTCTTCCCTGGTTCTTTTCTACTGTAAATCTGTCTTCTGCCTGTGGCAGCGTCACCCCTTTTGATCTCCCTTTGCCAGTGAAAGGGCCTTTGAAGTGCCATAGCTTACACCTGAGGCTACAGGGACGAGAGAGGACAGCAACAGATTGACACGGAGAGGGAGGGAAGATGAAGGGGAGGGACGCGGGCAGAAAAGTAAGAGAGGAGAGGACAGGAAGGGTATTCAGATAACCTTCCTCAGTCTGTTTATGAATACACTCATTACATTTTGCTCACAAAACTTTTCTCTTAACCCCTCATTGCTGCATATTCGACTCCTTCATGGATACTAAATTTTTATCTGGACTAAATGTAGGAATCTGTTGTGTCATGCATGAACTTCATGATTGATTTTGGGCGTTTCAAAGTCAATGTAAGCCTGAAAAAAATGAAAGTTCGTACACTTACGTTTCTTTTGTGCATTTTAGAGATAAAACAGCCAAAATGCACCAACTGAAACCAGCCAGATAAACACTTTTAGGACCCTCAGGCTATTGGCAGTAACCTGGGTAGCTTGCTCTTCAGGGAAAGTTTGCATGAGCTCATCAACTTTAATGTAAGAATGCCTCTGCAGTATTATTGCAGTCTCATCAAATATTATACTGTCAGTTTCCTGAAAGGGCAAATTCTCAGTAGATTAATTTACTGTAACAGTGACCTACATTCAACATAGCATTTGATACTGACATGAGCAATGCAGCAATCTGTTTCATTAATTATCATATTTTACACAGATGTATCACTGCGTACATAGTTAGCCAGTTTCCTTGTGCAGTGATACATTAGCAATAGCAACACATTTCATTACTTCCTCACATTTTTCGCAAAGTTGTGCTGGTATAATTATGTTTGTAAAGTTGGAAAGTCGTGCATTGTGGACAGTTGTGGTAAAAATACAGAAATCCAAGGTCTTGCATATATACACGTGTATATAGTAACCCCTCACTTTTATGCGGATCTGCAGTTGCGGATTTTTTCTGAGAACATTTCCATATAAAATATAACTGTATAAATATAGAAAGTGCATCTTGAAATGGTAAAATACTGCTGTACTTAGAGGCGGGAGGTTTGAAAGTAACCAATCTGAGAGCGTTATACAGTGCGCAGATACGAGCCTGCTGCAGCAAGTTGTGACTGCTTTGTGTCTTGCCTTCATATTTCAGTGCTTTAAACTTGATACTCAGGTCATAACTTTCAACAGTTATCTCAGTTTATTTAGTATTAGTAAGCTGTGCCCTGTCTAAACATGTGCGTATAGAGAGTTATTTCAACGGTTCTTTTGTGTATGAGTCTTTGTTTTGGCTTGCTGCACACTGTTATTGCTAACGCTAATGCTAATGCTATTTCCTCCAGGAAGTTTTCTGATTCTGATTATTTATTTCTCCTGGCTGCTGCCATTTGAATCATCTGTGGCAACTGCAGACCAAAATCTCCTCCGTGGATCGTCTCTGTGTTTCTGTTGTTTTTCATTTTGTCCTTCGTAAAGCCCTGTGTTTTTATTACTGTAAATTAAATTTAAAGATGCGAATACAGGTTTATCTTTACATTTTCTAAATGCATTGAACTGAGTTTAAAATGAAAAGTGTTCTGGGAGCATATTTGGGGGCGATAAAACCAGAAGCAGCTTACACAATAAAAATAGGCATTTTTAGGCCTTTGTTTTACCAAAACACAATGTGGTTTTTCACTACACGCGAGCGCGGAATGCGGGGGGTTACTGTATTGAGATTGTGCGTGTGCTTGTGTCTGTGAGATGTCAGGGGAAAATGAGGTCGACAGGAGACGCAATCGATTGGATGCAGCAATGGGGATATGCTGCAGGGATGAGCAGGAGCGTGTTCGCTGTCCTATCTGCTGCATTCCCTCAAAGATTTTTCCCTATGGCATAGTTACCTTTTTGAAAGAACTGTTTGTCAGTTCGTTGCTATCCACATTGTCTTATACACTATATGGACAAAAGTACTGGGACACACCTGTTTGTCAGGATTTGGGGCTTCTTTTTTTTTTTAACAGAGCAACATGGCAACATTTGAGACATTGCAAGTGGAGGTGTAAGGGCTTGACGTAAATCCTTCCATTTTTTAAATGAAAAAGTCACAAAGCAAAGTGGTAAGTGCAGGCCAAAACATAAAACAGTAGATAAATCAAGAATGCTCACCCATCTGTAGAAAAGTAAAAATCCAAAGGACACAGGAACAAACTATGAACAGTCACAGAGTAGTGACATAAGACTGTGAGAATGTGAGAATGTCTTTGGGCTGGGAGAACAAGATACAGGCAGGGATGTGACATAGAGACTTACGTAGTTTGATGAAGTTTCAAAACTGTTAGCTAATTCCTCAATCTAAATGGTTAATATATTGAACATAGGCAAAATGGACACACTTTGATGTTTTTGTGATTTCATGAAAAGCAGCAGATATATCCACCATATCGTTTTAACAGATTAGCCTATTTATGCTGATTCTTCCTTGATTGCTTTTTGAGTAAGGGAAATACAAGGCAACCATTTAGAGTACATATACCATAAAACACATACATTGCCACAGTAACAGAAACAGCAAATTCAACTGTAATAAATTGAGAGAAGAAAATTGAATAAAAATATGACACAAAAACGGTTCAATAAAACTATGTAAAGGCAAACCAAGTGCGGTTATTTGACAGATTTGAAACAGCAAGAAGGAACATTGCAGAAGGAAGTAGGGTTATATTATTCTGTCTGATTCTGATTTGGCTCCGTCTGATAACGCTCCAGGAGACTAGTTTTAAAAGATATGTAATTAACAGCCCAGATAAGAGAGCAGTATTTGCGATTAGGGTTACTGCAAAATGAATATGTTCCACATGAACAGACAGCCGAGATTTTTTTATGTATGAGCTGTATGAGTTAGTCATTGGATGCTAGCATACAGTATTCATTCTAAATCCTCAAGGATGAGAGATATCCGGTCTGGTGTGCAGAAAAGGATTGAAAGGGCTTACTCATTGGGAGTCATTGTTTGATATTCAGAGAACATGGGAGGAAAGTACCTTCAAAGAAATAGTGATTATACCCTGGTTGACATTTGATATGTTTGTTTGACATGGTGTAATCTCACTGAAAACTTGTTTTTTTTCTTCTGTTGGCTCTTTGTGACATTTACTTTTAGATGTGTATATTGTTCCCTCACGTACATGTTAACCAAACAAAACAATCGAGTGAGTGCAGAGCAAGCCAGTGATGCTAGATTTGAATATGAATCACTAAAACGAACGTCGGCTCCCAGAGTAATACATAGCAAAAAGTAATAAAAAGTCATTTCCCTAAGAAGAAAAGTCCCTACACTTGTATTGCTGCATTGAATATCATTATTAGAGGTCTCAGTGTTTCATAAATTTGTACTATAAGTAGTTCTCAGATTTTTTTTCATATACATACACATTACAAATACACCTGCAGAACCTTCTTATGTAGAATATAAGCTATAGTATATGAAGCTCTATAATCATTTGAAGTTTCTGCAATGTTCCTCTAGGCCAGTAATGCAGATGCCTGAGTCTACACAGAGCACTGTAGGCAGTAGCGTTTTTTTTTTGTTTTTTTTTTCAGCTCTGACATGTTTGCTGAAAAGGTCTTCAGAGTGTTTTCTTCTCTCCCAGCCCTTTTGTTCAGTGCTGTCAAACTTGCTTTGGATAAGGTGAGCTGTGCATCAGAGTTAGCCTCGGGGAAATCACAAATTTAGAGGCATGATCTGAATTATAGCAGCGCTCGGTGGGTGCATGCTGACTCGTAGCCACAAGTGGTTGGTGTGGCAGAAAAAGCACATAGGAGCAGATTGAGGCTAGAAGTGCATTGCGAGGGCATGATTAGATTAGTATAGATCATAAACCAACAGGTTCTATAAATTGTGGATGTCTGTCGATTTTTAACCTCATTAAGGCCAAAGTCATGCCAGCAATGCTTGAAGAGACTTTGGAATTTCCCCTGCGGGATGCATTATATGTCCCCAGAACACAAAGCTTCTTGCATACGTTTTAGCCCATGTTTTATGTGTGAAACTGTAGCACAAGCCTAAATGCACAGTTTAGAGGTTTTACTGGGGATGAAATTCTGTGTTGTGTGATTGTGGTGAGAGATGAGTAAAACTGAGTAAACTGAGTTAAAAAAAAATGAGTAAACTGCTGCGCTGATGTTTTATTTTCTGCACAAAGCATATCCAAACGTTGGTCTTCCATACATTTACAACTTCAACTCCTCTATCCAAAATGATATCAAACAAGAAAGAAAATATAAGAGAAATAATAAAATATGACACGCATGCACAAAGTATATCAAAATGAAAATGTTACATTTACATCTCTGCTCCTTTAACAGCCCACAAACAGAGTCACAGCTAGTTAAGCTAGCCTATGTAAACATAGCTGGAATTCACTGTAAGGCGAGCCCCCCACATGTGGCGGGACAAAAATACATAAAAGTACATTTACCAAATCACAAAACTAACCAAAAAAAACTGCACATAACATAAATATAAACAAGATAAGGGCAAATAAGCTTATGGATGACACTTTTGAATATTTCTATTTCTCAGATTGATTTTTCGCTACTATCATCCAACCTATCCAAAAGGATATCAAGCAGGAAACAGACTGATAAGGCAAGGAGGGAGGAGGAGCTTCCAGGATCCTCATAAGCGGTGTGCCAAAAGTAAAGGAAAACTATAATACATACTAGATATATTGTGCCATTTTATGTGAAGACGTAAGTGTATGTAATATATGTCAATATATTAATATGTGTATATGATATATTTCCTTATAATATGTTAATATATTTGAAATAGGCTATGTGCATGGAAGAATGCAAACTGTTTCTGTGGAAAATGAGTGAAGATATAGAAAGTGTATCTATTTTTTTGAGCAACTAATGGAAACATATAGGTTAGATTAGGGCTGTAACGGTACATGTATTTGTACTGAACTGTCACGGTACATGGGGCACTGTTCGGTACATGAAGTCTTTCGGAGAATACGCGGTACGACAGAGAAGACGTGATTGAAGTAATGTGGAATCACAGAGGGACCAAAAAGTGCAAGTAAATCATAAACCTGGGCCGTAGTGTGGTGCAATATAATATAAGCAAGAGTATGTGTTTATTTAAAATAAACGAAAACAAACCAAGCCTCATTCTTTAGAACTTTTGCTTAGCTTTGCTGTATTGTGAACCGTATGGAACCGTGACATCTGTGTATCGTTACACCTCTAGGTTAGATCCATATCTGCCTTTAAAAATCTGACTGAAGTTTGTGGTAAGGTTTCAAAGGTGTGCTGTTGAGAAACTTCCTTTAACAATAGCCACAGATATAGCAGCCAACCTGATGCAGAGGCCAACCAACAGAATAACATGTCAACAGCTCTCAGGATCAGAGATTATTTATCTTAAGTTGAGTCACAGCCCTGAAGAATGTTTGGTGGAAAATAACATTTGTCTGACCAGTTTATCATGGTTGCCTCGAGGCACATTTTCCACTGCACTCGTTCAGCTGACCTTTATGTGTCCAAACCCTTGTAGACACCAGCTCATCCAGATTTTCTTTTGCAGTCAAGGATATTAGAAGGGAGTTTGTCTCCCCTTGCTGAGGTAGCAGCCTCTACTCGTCTAGGAAGCCTAGAAGGTGGAACTCGGATGTGTGGACCTAATGGCATTTATCTAATAGAGCAATCGTGAGGTCATATACTGATGTTGGTTAATTAATTCAGGATCACAAGCCCCAATCCAGCTGCTTCCAAAGATATTAGGTGGTGCTCCATCACCCCAGAAGACTTCACTCTGGATGGCATGATGCTGCCTCTTTCTTTTGCCTTAATAGTGTGTGCACAATAAAATGCAACCTCCTCTATCTCAGGAAGACAGGACACATTACTCTTCCTCTTTTCCTGACTTGCTTCTTTATTAGAACTGGCCTTAGTTCTAGCTATTGTATACTGGTAATGCTTTCATTTTGTAATTGTAAAGTATTAGTGGTGTCTATTAAATCAGTAAAATTTAATCTGACACATCACTTTTCACTGTTCATCAGTCACTTTTTATGCAGTTGCCAGGTTACAATAGATGTGTGGTTTCTATTTGGAGGTCTGCTTTTGGACATTCAGTTTGATCATTCATTTGGTTAAGTTGATTAAAAACTAGTATGATCTCATTACCTTCTAGATCAAATAAAATTTTATTCTGAGGTTTGAAATTTCAATAGTGCCTCCCCCTTACACTGCTTGTCAATGAAAATAGGTTTTAAAAAAAAACTGAAACATGATGACAACAGCAACAACAACAACAACTATTTATTATTATTATTATTAGTAGTAGTAGTAGTAGTAGTAGTAGTAGTAGTAGTAGTAGTAATAGTATTATTATTATTGTAGTGATTTGATAGTTTGTTTTACTCACCAGTGATCATATTGGTAATAATAAGGTTACCGGTCAATCAGGACCTACATTTTGGATTATGGACGTTTTCTATCATTACTTTGTTTTCAGTAGTTTTTGTAATGATTGTGTATTTTCAAAAGTTTCAGAATCATGTGCCTGGATATGTGTGTGTGTATGTGTGTGTAGCATGTATAGTCTTGCTGGGCATCAACACTTCTGGTCCTGAAAACCGCAATTCTACTTAATGTCCACTTATATTTACATTTACGGCATTTGGCAGACGCTCCTATCCAGAGCAATGGACCTCAGTGCTTAAGTACTCCACATCTGTTCTTCTTACCTATAAAGCTAAACTGAAATCAACATCTGGATTTAACCAAGTTACGGCCAGTAAGTTACACACCATAACAAACCCTGTCAAAAAGAAAATGTCTGAGGTTAATACGCAATTAGCAAAACACATGGACAGAGTTAAGAGTTAAGTTTTTTTAATCATATACTGGAGAATATATGCATGCTATAAGTTTGAGGACTAGTTTGTTTCATCGGTGCTCCTTGAAGAGGTGGGTTTTCAGACGAAGGGACTCTATAATTTAATTCATTTAATCTTCAACAATAATCTACTTTCTGATTATTTTTTTCAGTGAACTTCATATTGTGACAGCACACAATAGAACATCACATATTCTTTACCTTTTGACTGTATGGTCAGTCTTGATGTTCATTTAGACAATTTGGGTCAAGCCGCTTACATGATGCTGGAAATTTCCACTCTGCTGTGGATCATTGTGTGAATGCCGGTCCAGCCGCACTTTAAGGACATCTTTGAACTGATCTCTTGCTCGGGAGAAATGAGGTTGGAAATAGTCTCCATGATTCATAATTCAGAGCCTGTTCCCTTTTCTGACCAAGGGGAAGTTAAAAGCACTGAAAAAAGATGGAAGAGAGGGTTGTGAGTGAGTGAGAAATGAAAGAATTCTAGCGGCACCAGGTTGGAGATCACAAAGTGAAGTTATAATACCATTATAACTGTCTTCTATAAAGCCTCTCAGCTGACCATATAGAATATGTTGTGATGATTCATATTTTAATCAGTGTGTGCACACACTAGCCCTAGATCGGTGTATGTACTTTTAAGACTCGTGATGGATCCTGAAGAAAAATGATCACTCAAATGGTGTAAAGATGTTTTGACAAAAAGAGCCATCTATCACATCTCTATTGCACCATATTCAAACCAGAAACACACGGTAAAGACCTATGATGATACAAAAATGATTTACTTAGATTTGAAGGACTAAGAGACCTGCTTTTCTAGACTGTTTTTCTGTTGTTATTGTGGTAATTGTTTTTGAGGTGCAAACAGCAGTGAAGAAAATAGAGAAGACCAGATTATGGATTGATTGAGTGCAGTGAATAAATAATTTGGACTTGCTTTTTAGGTTTTGGATCTTAAAAGTACCTGCTGGGAGATAAATGTTTTTTCTTCTCTCTCCTTATTGCCTTTAAAGAGACCTAGCAGTGTATATAACTGAAAAAAGTATTTTAAAAGAAGCAAAGTGCAGTGTTGCTTTGGGGCATTTCCACTGCCTTAGGCTCTTATCTTTCTATACACAACTCCAAATCAGAAAAAGCTGGGGCAGTATTGAAAATGCAAATGCAGTCCTGACCTGTCCCCTAAAGAGAATGTGGGGAGAATTTTGAAATGAAAAATGCAACAACGACAACCCGCATGGACACATGAGAATAAATAACATCTTAAACGCTTCATCGCTTGGTTTTCTCAGTGCCAAAAAGTCTTTTAAGTAAAAAGCCATAAATGCTTTACTGTCCCTATTGTTGTTTCACTTTCCTGCACTCACACTCAAACATCTGCAGTTACCTAGAATTATGTGAAAAAGCAAGCAATGTGTGCAATTTGTTTCTGATGAGTGTGAAAATATGAGCAAGAAACAGTAGCAAGAGATTAGCATACATGCTAATACTGCCGGCACTCTCTTCTAAGGCCACATAATTCAGCAAATCTATTTACAATGTAAGCATAAATTCTAAAAAACTGTAAGTTCAGTAACATAATAATGCTTAGAATTTTCGAATTTACTATCAAACAAAAAGTATAAAACTGTAAGACAAAGAGGAACACCCTCAAGAACCATTAGGTCCTGTTGGTACCATGCTTAACTTGCACTGGGTCAATGGCCAGTGAAAAAGGAACAGTTCCAGTTTTCTAGTGTTTTGGTACTTCATGCAGTGGAAAGTTGCGTTTTAAACGTGTGTGGGTTCAGCTCTTCGCTGTTTTTGTGGTCTCATGGTTCTGTTAAATGTCAGCAATCACAGCCTACGTATGGTTCCAATTCAATGTTAGCATCAAACCAAGTATAAATCAAATGCCTAGAATTGTCCTCAATTATTGGATCAGGTCAGGTCCGGTTTTCCATAATGGATTTCACACAACAGAGCGGTAGAGGAACTACCACAACTGTATTTTCATAGTATGACTGTTGTTCTGTTTATCTAATTATTACATGCCATTGGCATACATTCTGCACATGTAACTTTAAATATTTTAATAATTGTTATTTGAACTAAAAATGCATTGAGGCAATTTTATGTATTATGTATGTTTTAATTGCAAGCAATTAAGGAAAATAAAGGTGAAAATTCTGTGTTGTGATGTCAAAGGAAAGCAATTGCAGATTGAGTGTATTACATCTTTGCATCCCCCGGTGTCTGGATTCCTGAGCCAAACTTGCTGGAATGAGAGTTTGTACTTGACGTACTCCATATTGTGAAAAGGCTAATATGTTTATGCATGTGTGAACTTAAGTATGTGCCCACACATGTATATATGAGTTAATGGATCATGCATGTATGTATGTTTAGGTACTGATGCAGTCTACATACCTTGTGCATATTCCTTTGGCTATGCAACTTCCATATGCAGTTCACCCATCAGAAGACAGTGGGTCATATTTGAACAGATAGTCAGGCAGTAATGAGACAGGGCAAAGGTGTTCCCCTTTAAATTCTTCCCTGATGTTTGATTGTCTCTGGACGTTGTCAGCATTTCTGGGTGCACGATTAGTTCTCTGCTAATCTTATAGTGGTATCAAAGTAATGAAATTCAGAACATGTTGAAATCTCGTTTGATATTAAAATCGCTCTCCTTTTGCTCTTTCCCTCCTTGACCTTTATGATAAGTCACTTAGTCCTCCATGTATTCCTTTTCCTCCATTTCTTCCTTCATCTGCATGTTCATTAGTTGCTGGTGGGAGCTCCCTCGCGTTTCATTTATGGAACTCCACACCTCTTGAATTCAAATGATGACATTCCCTTATGTGGGCTGTAATCGACTTCAGGAACTGCAAGCACCATGTTCAAGAATTGAAACAACTTTAATGGGAATTCTTCTCATTTGTTTTCCTGTCATCCTCACCGAAAGATCATTCCATATCATCTTTTCAATCATACTGTTTTAGGGCTGCCATGATGAGTAATCATGTTTGATTAGTCAGTTTAAAAAATCAGCTGCCAGTTTGATGCACATTTTGAATCCTCCCATTGCTCTTAAAAAAACAACAACACAAGAGCTGTATCATATGTTTTATTAGTAGTAGCATTATTACTACTTTTTTTTTCCAATATTAGTCAAATTTTGTTAAATCTTATTTTACAATTGTACACTAAATACTCATTATTCATGGTCAAAATAATTGGTAGATTCCTCCATCACTAATACAATCCGTAGTCCTATATGTCTGCTGTTCTCTGCCACTCGTGTGCATGCATGTTTGTGTTTATATGCATCTCCTTATGCTGATACAAATTCATGCCTTGAGGACACACTACCCTCTTTAATAATGAGCTACACAGATATTCTCAACAGAATGGAGAATCTCTTCCTACACAAATCACTGGCAGCACAGAAGGCGGCCTCCGTAGTTCCAGGAACTGAAAAATATCCGAGCAGTAAAAGGCCCTACCTTCTCTGCTGCTTTAAGTGAAGAAGAGGAGACATTGAGTATGGTTCAGAGTCATCACTCTGTGATGTAGCAGTTTGACAGCAGTAGAATAAAGAAGAGGGACTGCTGGAGCATCTTAGAGAGAGACAGGCTCTCTGCAGTCCTCAGCTTGTAGAGACACACTTCTCTGCATGCCATTCAAGAATGTTTAAAGATCTTTAAAAAAAATATATATATATATATATATATATAAAGATCAGGTTGTTTGTGCAGTACCTTGCCATTTTTTTCACATTTAATACGTTGAATTGAGAAGAGGACAGATTATCTGGTGAAATCGGACAAGATATCCTGAGAGACATTGAGCTGTTAGGTGGAATTCTTTTTAGTTTGTTTTGCCCTATTGGGTCAGGTTCAATAGAATCTTGTGTTTGAATCTGATTTTATTTATGGACATTATAAATTCTTTGGTATCTTTTACACTGTATTTGGATACATTGTTCCACGTAGAACTACAGTTTACTGACTTTGCATAAGTGCTTAGCTGATTTGAACAGTTTAGCCCTGCTTAGTAATAATAACATGAAAAAAATAACAAAAACAGATTTATTTCCACTACACTACAGTAGCTACAGTAGCCCATTTCTTGTCAAACTAATTTCTGTTATCCCACCACTAACCCGAGAGTTCCGTACAGTCCCAGAGATCTACAATCCTGCAAGTTTTTAGTTCAAACCTTTGTCTTGCCCACCTGATCCTGTTCATTAAGAAATTTAGGACTAGGTGCACTGAAGGTAGACTCTTCAGTGCAGAGGCCCTAGGGCCAGATCTGAGTTAAGGGGCCCTGGGTCCTTTCACTGTTCATCCCTTTATGAACACAAACCCGGTATTGCTTATACATTTTTGGTTGATTTACAACTTTTTACTCAGCACTCTGGCACACGGGTCAAACTCATGCCAGCCGCCATCTCAGTGTCACTACTGTGTTGAAAATGTTCTGCTCCTCAAAGTGTACCTTACCAGTGATGATCAGAATAGCCATGTATTGGGCATGAGATCATATGGGCTACAGATAATGCCTGTATAGTTGACCTGTAATGTAGGTAAAACTCTTAAAATGCAGCCAGATAATGGAAACGGGTGTTTTTTTTTAACAGAGTTATAAAAAATACAGGAAATAAGACTTGTTTGCTC
This sequence comes from Phenacogrammus interruptus, assembly GCA_037974425.1. Lineage (NCBI taxonomy): Eukaryota > Metazoa > Chordata > Actinopteri > Characiformes > Alestidae > Phenacogrammus > Phenacogrammus interruptus. The sequence goes on along the minus strand of JBBPCW010000017.1, from coordinate 10,835,485 downwards.
ACCCACCTGTCAGTGTAGTTTGGCCTCGGGTTCCTGTCTCATTACCACATACATTTCCACATGTCAGCAGTAGAGCAGCAGTTTGCTGGCCCAACACACTACATATGCCTCACCAGCAATAGGTGCCTCACATTACTTCACATTAAGTTTGCTGACTTGAGGATTCCTTACTGGATACACATCACACACACACATTTCTCTCTCTCTCTCTCTCTCTCTCTCTCTCTCTCTCTCTCTCTCTCTCTCTCTCTCTCTCTCTCTCTCTC
>JBBPCW010000017.1:10751824-10762748 GCA_037974425.1 Phenacogrammus interruptus | reverse complement strand
TGTGTGTGTGTGTGTGTGTGTGTGTGTGTGTGTGTGTGTGTGTGTGTGTGTGTGTGTGTGTGTGTGTGTGTTTTCAGAGAAAAGACAGAGATAGTTCAGCTTGTGATGGGAAGCAGCTCTGTCTGGGTTTGTGCTGTATTTATCCCAAGTGACAGAGAGCGGGTGAGAGTACAACTTGAGCCATGCTGTTTAAACCTTTATCTGTCTGTGCACCCAGATTTATATGATCCTGTCCACCACCTGCAACCCTGAGGTGCTACACCTCATCCTGAAACCCTGCAGGCTTACTCTTTTACAGAAAGGATCGCTCCCTGTCTGATACACAAGCTTCTTCTGGCCAGTTCATGTGAAAGGAAGTACAGACAGGGAGTGGAAAGACAGGAATGTCGTCACACCCTCCGTTAGAATATTGTGAAGGCGTGCAGAATTCCATTCTCACTGCAGAGGGTGTTAGCAGGGGCTTTGATTCCAACATGACACCTGAAAAAAAAATCCCCCCCCCCCCCCCCACACACACACACACACACTATAGCCCAGATGTGTTCTACTGTTTGAGGCTGCATGTTCTCTTGGAGTTCTTACAAGTGCAGACAGGGCCATGTCTCCATGCTTCCCACACATACACCCAAGCTGGAGTATGTGACTGCTATCTCTTGCTTTTGTGTTTTGCAGAATGGGGCATTCTAGTGTGTAGCAGTGTGTATTCATGAATTATTAAAGACGACCGGATCACCTGGGCCACCTCATTACTGGTCTTGCCCGGAAAGAGCGAGCCAGCCTATAATTACCAACGCATTCATGCACACACACACACACACACGTGTGTTCTCACATCAACATTTGCTTTATTTTGCCTGTTGCTTGAGGCTAGCTTCATCTAGATCACACAGGGATGTGCGGCCACACCATCAAAAACAAAGAATGTGGCCATCGCAATCGCATCATCAATCTCCCGCAACACTCCAGCAACACACAATCACTCACAGTCATTCATCACACAGCCAAGGACACCCAGTCCTGTGATCAATACCTGCCTGTAATGAGTGAATGTAGAGATCACACACACACACACACACACACACACATACTACAGCACACACTCCATCAAGCAGCAGAGCACTATCAGCTCATCAGTACTCATCAGGAGATGATTAAACCAATGCATCGTGAGAGCGGGTCTGATCAGCACTTAATTACAAGTTCAGGTAAGTCCAACCGCTGGCCAGTAATAATCAGTAGGGATTGCACTTGCCTCTCCGGCTGAAAACTCCCTGCCTATACAACAAGGATCTCAAAACCTGGTTTGGTGTTTTCCCTGCTCTAACACACAACCTATACCTGACAATTCGAGGTGGATCAGGTGTGCATGAGCAGGGACTTCAAGCAACGCTGGATTCTGGCTTTCCATGTCAAAGGTTTAAACCCCTGTCCCCTTGCGCTGTATTCATTTAATTAAATAAGATGAGATGACACAAAAGAATGAAGTATACATCACAACAGTAAAATATAAGCAACTATATGAATAATACAAAAATATAAATATAGAAGTTTGTGTGTAGGCAAATTAAATTGTAGTCCTGCCAGTGGATTCACTGAAGCTTATTGCAAATATTAAAAGGACTTTTTGTTCAAAGCCTCCTGGAGATGTACCTCGCTTACAGTTTTACTTACAAAACCCACATCTCACACATCTGATCCAGCTCATCACAGCCAGTTAATATCTTGTTATATAGGTCTTGTTAAGTAGTTCATTAGTTGTATTAGGTGTTAAATATTCTGAAGCACATTCTTTGTAGAGGATGTGCCCTTATTCACACCTGTGACGTCATGACTATAGTCCTGGGAAAATACAGTTCCTGATCCAGTTGCTCCTGTGGATTCCCTGCAGTGGACTGTACGGGCAGCAAAAAAAATCATTGGTGGCCCCTGCCCTCCATCCAGGACCAACCAGAAAACGGGCAGGAAAAATCACCACAGACTTCTCGTATCCTGGACACCGATTTTTTTACGCTGCCCTCTGGCAAATGATATAGAGTATAGCAGAACCACCCCGAACATTTTCTTTCCCCTCGCCATCTCCCTAAACAGCTGAACTGTCACACTGCTTCACACTACAGTACTGCAACTGCACTTTTATGTACACTCTGGGGTACACTCTTTATTCTGTATTATTGCATTTTCTGTATATAAGATTTAGATTGTTTATTATATTGCATTGTTCATTTGTATGTATATATACATACAAAATATGTTTTGTACGTATATACATACAAAACAAACACAATGTAACTTCAAGTCATTGAAGTTATACATTGAAACATTTTATTTTATATAAATGGTTTAATTAGCTGTTTGATCAAACATCTTGCATAGAATGACTTAACTTTATCAACAACTGCCCAATGTTTAACAAGTCCATGACAAATTCCATGACAAATTAGCATATGATATATATTTCCTTTGTTAAAATAATTTTCTCAGCAAATTTGAAACGTCCTTAAGAAACACTGACTTTCCAATTGGGACTTACAAGTGGGAAGTTCAGATGGATTTTTTCCACATGGAACCTTCTCTCTTCCCACTTGCTTATGAAAGCAGTAATACTTTCAGTACTGCCAAATCCCCTTGCCTGGCATGTTTTGGTTTCCCCCCTATCCTAACACAGCTAATCCAGCAAATCCAACTAATCAGCTAGTTGACAAAACCTTCCTGAGTTGAAGTGAGTGTACTAAAACAAAGTAAACATTTTCTAAGCCATGGGTGTTGAACCACGCTTGGGAATCAGTGACACACCTAAAGATGTCAAAAACGTTATTTGAATCATTTTGTCAGTGACATAATGACATAAGAACTGTTTTTTCCAAGATGTCAAGTAATGAACAGACGTGTGATTCCTAAACAGGTGTGAGATTCTCACAGATTTTCACTTGTTTATTTTTAAAAGTAACTGGATTTGGAGTATAATTTTCAAGGTGTTTGCAAAGAGGTGATTTTCAGACCTTAAGCCTTCTGGGATAGCAAAGACATCACGGGTGTGAATATCCGCTACAGAGAATGAGCTTCTAAATATTTAACACCAAATACAACTAATGAACTTCTTTACAACCACTTCTTGAGGTGAGCTATTAACTGGCTGTGATGAGCTGGATCACATCTGTGATTGGGAGTGGAGGTAGCTCAGTGGGTAGGACCAAGAGGCCATGGACCAAGAGGCCATGGTTCGAATCCCACCTTCAGCACCACCACTGGGTCCCTGAGCAAGACCCTTAACCCCAAGTTGCTCCAGGGAGACTGTTCCCTGTAGTTATGGAATGGAAGTAGCTTTGGATAAAAGCGTCTGATAAATGCCGTAAATGTAAATGACTTGTGGGATTTGTAAGTAAAAGTGTAAGTGAAGTCTGTGGAAAGTGCATTTAGTATCTGCAGTATGCTTCAATGAATCCAACTGCAGGACCACAGTTTTACATTTACATTTACATTTATAGCATTTGGCTGACGCTCTTATCCAGAGCGACGGACATCAGTGCTCAAGTAGTCCACAAATGTTTTTCGAACCTGTAAACAGCTTAAATCCATGCCCACTATTTAACCAAAATACTGCATATTCGGTGCACCTATACAACATCTGTCAAATAATACCTGAACAACACGAGTCATAGAAAAGTCAAGAGTTAAGATTTAAGAGTAAGAAAGGGTTTTTTTAAAGTAAGCAGTAGAATATTAGACATAGTTAATCGCCAAGGTGCTCCTTGAAGAGGTGGGTCTTCAGGCGGAAGAAAACGAAGGACTCTGCAGATCGAATCGGAAAAGGGAGTTCATTTCACCACTGGGGGCCCAAGACTGAGAAGCGTCTTGACCCATGTCTTCCTCTTCTTTTGAACAGTGGAGGCTTGAGGCAAGCCGTGCTTGAAGCCCTGAGAGGCAGAGAAGTGACACATTGTTTGATCAGTGCTGTTATGGATGGGCATGCAAGTTCATTCTTGGCCTTGAAAGCAAGTGTTAGGGACTTGAGCATCCACAGGGAGCCACTGAAAGTTCCTTAGTAAAGGTGTGGTGTGAGTAAAGGAAAGTTTTATATGTGGGGTGGCTAGAGGATGGCTGAGGCTATCTCAGGCAGTCCATAGACCATGACAGGGAATTAGTGTGTAGCCCTAAGCTGGCATTTAAGGAGCATAAATGTATTCTATGATTGCTGAGGCAGGAGTGATTATTCACTTAATCCAAAGTTCTTCAGTGTGGCAGATAGTGTGGTCCACTAGGAGCTATTTCACTAGAATTTACATACTAAAATACTGTAAAAAAGCCAGTGTCTGAACTACTGCTCAGTCTCTCTCTCACACTAAAAATGAATTTCCAGTCTAAGTTACTAGCGAGAACATGGCGAGCCCAAGTCTGCAGGAAATACCCATTAATTTCTAACTCCTTTACTGTCAAACAGGCTATCTGCAAATCATGGTAACCTTAACAGATAACAGTTCTTCATTTTGAGTTCAAGTACAAAAATCTAAATGTTAACTTGCTAAACACTGACGGCTATACCAGTCACCTCACATTAGCTAAACACTGTATACTGTAACTTACAACACCATGCTGTATAGCCTATGTGTGGCATGTATTTTAAGCACATACTGTGAGGAACATAAGTATTTGAACACACTGCGATTTTGAAAGTTGAAAGTTCTCCCACTGAAATCATGGAGGGGTCTGAAATTAGCATTGTAGGTGCATTCCCACTGTGAGAGACAGAATGTAAAAAATAAATTCAGAAAATCACACTGTATGATTTGTAAAAAATGTATTTGTATTGCACTGCAGCACATAAGTATTTGAACACCTGAGAAAAACAGTGTTAATATTTAGTACAGAAGCCTTTGTTTGCAATTACAGAGGTCAAACTTTTCTCGTAGTTGACCAGGTTTCCGCATACTGCAACAAGGATTTTGGCCCAGTCCTCCACACAGATCTCCTCTAGATTTGTCAGGCTCCAGGGCTGGTGCTCGGCTCCCTCCAAAGATTTTCGATTGGATTTAGGTCTTGAGACTGGCTAGGCCACTCCAGAACCTTGACATGCTTCTTAGGGAGTCATTCGTTGGTTATCCTGGCTGTGTGCTTCCAAACACGGCGAGTGAAGTTTAGACCAAAAAGATCTATTTTGGTCTTATCTGTCCACATGACTTTCTCCCATGTCTCCTCTGGATCATCCAGATGGTGCTTGGCAAACCTCAGATGGGCCTTGACATGTGATGACGTGAGCAGGAGAACCTTCCGTGCAATGCGTGATTTTAAACCATGACAGTGTAGTCTTCCACCGACAGTGACCTTTGAAACTGTAGTCCCAGCTCTCTTCATGTCATTGACCAGCTCCTCCCGTGTAGTTCTGGGCTGATTCCTCACTTTTCTTATCATCAGTGATACCCTACAAGGTGAGATCTTGCATGGAGCCCCAGTCTGAGGGAGACTGACAGTGGCCTTTAGCCTCTTCCATTTTCTGACAATTGCTCCAAGCTGCTTGGCAATTGCCCCATAGCCCTTTACAGACTTGTGGCGGTCCACAGTTTTGTCTCTGGCGTAGCGGTTGGAGTCTGACCGACTGTGAGGTAGACAGGTGTTTTTAAAGAGCTCAGACAGGTGCTACTAATTAGTATTACTAAGTGGAGTAGAGGTGGACTTCTTAAAGGCAGAGTAACAGGTCTTTGAGAGCCTGAATCCTTGCTGATTGCCAGATGTTGAAATACGTATGTGCAGCAGTGCAATACAAATAAATTTTTTACATTGTCTTTACAGTGTATAAAACACTCTTATTAATAGCTTTAATATGCAAATGTCAGTGCATTGTGTTATAAAGAGCTGTTATTGCACTGTAGTTTCCATATATGGACCACATGATAGTATGGAAGCAAAAGCTGCAGTGTGGAAGTAAAAGCGTGTTAAATGAAGAAAAGATATGCATTTTGAGAGCATATACATTGAAATTCCTCTCACCCTCCATGACTGACCTGTTGGTGTTCTGAGTAGCTAGGCTTCTCCCAGCAGGATATTGGGGCATGAGGCAGTCTGGGATGAGCACTGATTGAAAGCTTTCTCTGACCATTAAACACATTTGTATGTGTGAGGTAATCAAGGTTATCCGTTTAAACGTGCTGCAGGCTGCTAGCTGTCTCATAAATCCACCTGGACAATTAATGGTTGCATTAACACAGGCCTTTAGCTGTTTGATATTTAAATGGAAAATCTCACCATTGATCTCTCTCCTCTCTGTCTTTCTTTCTTTCTATCTCTGGCTATTTCTCAGGGGTTTGTCTTGCTCGCTGGTTTGATTGCAGCCTTCCAGCTGTGCTTTGATCGTCTCCACTCAAATTGCACTCATGGTTACTCATTCAGTTTGTCTATTTGTCTTTTTTTTATGTATAGGGTGTTTTTGCCCATTTGGCCACCATTGCGTTAATAAATGTGGAGCTCTAGTTACAATGTACAGCTGGGTTGATAAACCCAGTATCTTAGCTCACTCTACCCTATTGTACCTGAAAGTACATAGTGGAGGACAGGGCTCTGAAGTCTCACACAATGAGCGTGAGACACGCATCTGACTGTCTTCACACGCTCACACGCCACACCTCCGATTTCTCACGCAGAATCTAGGCTGCCCATTGAACACCACCATCAACGTTGGGTGCTTCTCTGTTGTCCTGTTGCCTCGCAACAGACACCCCCTCCTCCGCCCCAACCCCTGCCCCCCCGCTCCAACAGCCGTCGTCCTCCCCCCCCCGCGCTCGGCTACACATCCCGAAAATCTCACGCGCAGGTAGGTTTTGGGTCAACTTGAGAGCCCTGGTGGAAGACATTACTGAAATAGTGCTGGTTCTGTTTTATTGCTAAACAGACAGAAAGTTGCTTTTATTAAGAACCAAAAGAGGCTAAGGGCAAAAGCAATATGGTAACAAAAATGCACCCTTGCTAAACTGGAGGGTACAGACTTGATTTATTTAAACCTTGATTGACGAACTCAGTCCAAGTATGCCATGGGGCAGCTGGTGGTCTGGTGGTTAGGAAGGTGGCTGCCTCTGTAATGGGTCATGGGTTCGAATCCCAGAACTGCCAATGGTGCCACTGAGATGCCCTTGAGCAAGATACAATCCCCACACTCTGCTCCCCGGGCACCATGCCAATGGCTGTCCACTGCTTCACTTGATGAATGGGTTAAATGCAGAGACATTTAGCCCTGTGGTGTGTTTATGCATGGCAAAAATGGCTGCGTAACACTTTAATGGAATAACGTAGCTAATGTCTGCAGTAACAACACTTGCTTACTTTTAACAAATTACTAGAAGATGATTATTTTAAAATAGATTGCATAGTAGCTAGCACTAGTGCCTCACAGCATCATGATATGTGTTGCCCCGGGGTGATCAAGGATCCTTTCTGTGTAGAGTTTAAATGTTCTTATGTTCTATATGCATGGCTTTCTGCAGGAAGCTCCTATTTCCTCCACAGTCCAAACAAATCTATGTCAGGTGAACTGAAGATGCCAAAGTGACCCTAGGTATGAGTGTATCTGCCCTGTGTGTGCCTGGGATGGGATAGGCCCAGCATCCCCTACAACCCTGGTTAAAATTAGTGGGTCTTTAACATGCATTTTTTTGGTCTCAGGTGAAAAGAATAATTACATTGCTGCCTCTGGTTTTGCTTAGTCTTTAAGTTCCTTATTTGCATTGACTATCAGTTATATCAACAGACTTACACTACACAGACAAAAATATTAGGATATCTGACCATTACACCAACAGGAAATTTAATGACATTGCATTCAAAATACATTTATTTTAACATGGAGTTGGTCCGACCATTTATAACAGCTTCTACTCTTCACGGAAGGCTTTCTATGTGTTTCTATGGGAATTTGTTGGACGAGAAGGCTTTACTCAGAGTCTGTGTTCCAGTTCATCCCAAAGATGTTGGATGGGGTTGAGGTCAGGGCTCTGGGCCAGTCTAGTTCTTCCACATCGAACTCATCCTACCATGTCTTAATGGAGCTTGCTTTGTGTACTGGGACACAGTTGTGCTGAAATAGGAAAGGTTCTACCCCAAACTGTCCACAAAGTTGGAAGCAAGGCTACAAGTCTAATATGTCTTGGCGTGTTATAACATTAAGATTGTCCCTCATAAGGGGCCACCTAAATTAAATAATTAAGATGTGTGTCCCAATACTTTTGTCCATGTAGTGTCCTATGTGCTACTGTCCAGCAAAATATTTTTAAAATGGAAAGTGCCACTGCTCTTGCCTGTAAGATAAAAATAGCCCAAGGTTTCCCCTCTGTGGTATTTACTGCACGCTTCAGTAAATGAGCATGTGCATGCCTGACCTGATTTTGCTGCTGATGACCCTAATAACAGAACCTCACGCAACTAATCAAAGCCAGGCTGCCAGGAGATGATAATTCGCTTGCTGGTGTGTGAGCCAACCTAAGGGCTGCTAGCGTAACGCTCAGTTAGGCAAAGCACACATACAATCCTGTCCCCCATTCTAGCGCTCCTCCTGATCACCCATGTTGTTTATGTGCTTATTCTGGCAAATAGTCAGATTTTCATTTTTAATTCAGTCTTTGAAAGTACACAGGAGTGGACAGATTAAACAATAAGCTTTCCATGAGCTTCAACCAAGCCCTAGAGAGTTTGGAGGGGCATTCTACTTCATACTATTGTCATATTTTTTGTGCAAATATAATTATTTCAGTAATATACGTTTCCCTTGAAGTCAGAACCATCAATAAGCCAAATGAAAGCTGCTCATCTGTTTCCACCCCATTTCTCTCAGGGGGTTCCAGTATGGATCCAGAAGGCAACCAACTCAACTGAATTTGACATGGTGTGCTACCTCTTCTAGTATCAGCAATATTCGCCCGTTAGATATCGGAAATTTCAGTTAAGCATGAAGGAACTGACAGAACTGCATCTAGCATGAAAGGTTTTAGAGAAGAACATCCATCAATTTCCATATTTGTATGATTTGCAATTGCATGCAAAAGGCTGGACACTCTTGGTCAAATTACATGTATTATTGAAGTGAAAATAAGTCCTATTCAGAGACACACAATTACTGTTTACTTGTTGAATTTAATATATTAGGTCACCTCATGTTAGATTTTTTTTCTCTGTGCAACATAATGGTACATTTTATATTTCATTATTTATTTGAAATATGTTTATATATGATTAACCCAGTAAATGCATCCTAAATTAACTTATTTTTACTTAAAAATCATTTTGGGGCTCATCAAACTGGCTCATTTTGTTGTGTATTCCAAAGGCATAATATTTCCAAAATCACAATAAATGTTCCAGCCTGCCCCAGCAGTGCATCACATAGCAAACAAGAGGACAACTAGAGGTCATTAAATACATTTTCAATCCGCAACTGTTGCCTTCTTCTTGGCTTAAAGTGATAGCACTCCGATTAGGATTGTTTTCTACTAATTGGTGGTGAAAATAGGCCACTCGTTAATTTAATGCCTATTTTAAATCGCTCCATTTGAGCATTATGCTAACCGGCCAAACACTCTGTGGTATAAAAGTGTGTGTGAAAGCATGTGTGTGTGTATGTTTGTGTATGTGTGGTGCCCAGGGAGCACCATGCCGTGGACTCCCATGCTTCTTATTCTGGCTGCAAGGCCTAATTGTGCCGAGGCCGCTGCCCAGAGAAGATTTTAATTTGTTTACTCTGATCAGTGACAGTGGCCCTTGATGTGGAAAGAGAAGTGGGGTAGAAAAAAAGGGCCGGTTGAAGCTTAATAGTGTTTGTGTCTGGTCTTGGCCCAAGTGGCCATAGCTGACAAATTGTTATCATTTTTCAATTTACATCAGGCAGTTAGTTAGCAGGCCTCGCAAGTTTTCCCGTGCCACTTGATTGCCTGACTCCCAGCTGCACCCGCACCTCCTAACAAATGATATTTTCCTCTGCATTTTCCATCAAGATGCATTTTAATTAAGTCCCCGCTCCGTGGTCCCCAGTGGGGGTTCTAATCAAATCGCACAAGCGTTCCTTCTTTCGTGGCTGGTTTGCAGAGGATCGGCCTGCATCTGTTTCACTTTCATGCTTAGATATTGTCCTGTCACACCATTGCCAGGAGGAGAGTAGTGTGAGGGTTGCATGGGTTGCAAACCTCCACAGATCAGATAACATAATAGACTATTCGCTTCAGATCGTAATTATGTAACACACTTTTGTGAAGTTAACATCTATTTATCAGAGGTCATCAAATCTGGACTCAATCCAAACACCGGTATGTGTGACATTCATCAATCCTTCTCTGTTTGTCTCTCTCTCTTTTTATCTCTCTCACTCTCTGCACAACGAGGCACACTTACATATCTCAATCCCTTTAAATAACCAATATCATTGACTGAAGGCTGCAATTTCTCAAGCACATATTGAAAATGTCTAATTCTATATAGTGGCCTTGATAAAAGTATAAAAAATGATAACTCTACATAGCATTACAAACTTACAAAAGAGCACTTAATAAGTATGGAAGTGTTTGAAAGGAGCTGTATGGAGGAAATTCAGCTTAGGCAAGTGGTGGTCATGGTTACCCAGCCTGCCTGCAGCTTATAATGATTCCATCAGAAATGTGTTTAAATTTGTTGCAGGGGGGAATAAAGGGGCCTTAAGGCTCCCCTCAAGAAGAGTGTTCATTTACTGTAAAGCTAAACTGTATATGTTTCTATATCTGTAACGATGTGCAAGATGGTTATGCAGAAGACTATGCACAATTAGAGAAAAAACACTACAGTCAGTTCCATTTGTAGAGCACAACACAGTATAGTGCTAAATATATAATAATTCCAAACGAAACTGAGGCCTCGGTCAGTTAACATCAGTTGACAAAATTTAATGGATTGTCAGCAAATAACTATATACATAATATGT
>JBBPCW010000017.1:10694892-10726921 GCA_037974425.1 Phenacogrammus interruptus | reverse complement strand
ACTCAGAGTCTCTCCTCAGCATCCTTCTCCCAACACACTCAGAGTCTCTCCTCAGCATCCTTCTCCCAACACACTCAGTCTCTCCTCAACATCCTCCTCTCAGCATCCTCACGGTCTGTCCTAAGCACATGTCTAAACCAGCACAATCCCACCTCTCTGGCTTTTCCTCTAAAAAGTAGCTCCAAAACTCAAAGCTGTGATAATATGTCAGTAGCTTTATGTGTTTCCTATGATATAAACTAGTCTATGTTTTGTTTTTGTTTATGTCTTTATTTGTATTTTTTTCCAGAAATACCTAGCTAGCTACCTACCAGGAGATTTTACCACTGCTAGCTAGCCTGATAACCATGTACATTCTGGAGTTTAAATAACAAAAGCTTAACTAGGTGAAAACAGGATGCCAACTGTTCAGTGCTACTTTGCTTGCAAGGCCGCAAAGCCACACACAAAATAATTGTCAGTCTTTAGACTCTTGTACTCCTTCATCGGGCTACCTGTATTGTGGGAGGTCTGGTGGAAAAGGTCATTCGTAATGTCAATAGCCTCTGCGCCAGGCAAATCCTTCAAAAAAATTCATTTTTTCATTTTGTATGGATCACATCTAATATATATTTCAATCTCTCCATGCTGTATGCAGGTTCATCCAACCCTTTTATGTACTCCCCATCCACCTTTTCCAATTTGTGCAATATGTAGATTCTCCGCTTCTTGCCCTCCATCTGAATTTCATAAGTCATAATAGTCACGTAATGGCAAACAAGCTATTCCCTTGGATTAGAAAATATAACGATCAGTGCACACCAGAGCAAATATTTACACATGATTATCACTGAAAAAGCACTTCCTCCAACCCCGATGCTGCTCTGAGAGCACTGTGTCAATCTATGTGTGATATTAGAAGAGAGACACGGGAGAGTGAATCAGAAACAGATAACTCAAACATGATTCTCACAAAGAATATTGTGCCATTGAAAATGATAGAAACCACATTCAGTTCCAAGCATCATGCTTAAAAACATATTACATAATGTTAATGTTTTGTATCAATTTTTGGGCCTTTCCACATTGTGGAGGTTTCTTAAACTTAATTAAAGGTAAGTCACACTTATACATCTCATTAGCAACATGATGGATTAGGTTTCTGGTAACACATAAAGAAGAGAAAGACATGGAATTAGGGAGGAGGAGAGAGAGAAGAGGAAGAGATGGAGGACAAGAGAGGGAGAAGAAACACACAGACAGAAGGAGAGGTACAGGAAAAGAATATAGTGAGAGATATTTGCATAGTCACTAATTTAAAGCTGAGCTGCTGTTCTCTCAAAGCTGGTGAAATGCGGATGTGACATTTGAGAGTCGTGCTCTTTGACACAGCATGCTGTAATTGTGCACATCAGGCTTTTGTGTGACGAGTCCTGCAATCACCAGCTCCAATTAGACAGGCTAGAGGCAAGACCCCAGATAGCAACACCAGTGACCAGTACAAAAGCACAAAGAGCCCTGTAATCCCTGTCCAAGCTGTCTATACATGCTGCCGCTCAGGCGTCTTGAAGTATATCCATACTGATGACCCTGGACTGGCTCATCCAGCTTGTTCTCTTGGTAATTCTGCATTTTTTAATGAGTTTGTGCCAGCTGTGCAGATAAATGTTCACAGTGAAATATATTTGCTTTATGTGTACATAATTATTGGTCGTTCAAAGGTAAGACCTCAAACTGAAATGACAGTTAATGCAGAGACACCGTAAAGATAATTACTGCACACTAGCTACTCTTCCAATCAGGAGCAGAAAAAGGACTGAGTGAACTAGGCCAATGCAGTCACAATGATTTAAACTATAATAAGAGTGGTAGAATGGGCGCAGAAATGTACAATCATTATGTAAAAGGCCCATTTATGGAAAACATTTTCATTTTTTGAGCTAGAGTTTCAGCATGTAAAGTTTTCAAATGTAACATTCCCTCTCTAGTCCATAATGCACATATGTTGACTCTGGGATGGAAAATCAATCTATTTTTATTTCATTACCATAAATTCAACTATTCAGTTTACATCATTCTAGCCAACATTATGTTGAGGGTGATTTCAGAATGAGGCTCACTAAAGGGCAATCAGTCAGAACAGATGTTATTTACATATATTTGTCTTAAAGGAACAGTGACAAACCCTTAAACCCCTTAAAAACTTCTTACAAGGAAGCCAGAAAAATGCTCATAAAAAGAAGGATATAGATCTTTATAGTAAGATAATGTAAAGTGACGTTCAGTCCTTCTTTCTAATGCACTCTCCCTAAGCATCTGTGGATGGCAGTGGCTCTGCCTGTGTGTGGCAGTGGCTGATGTGCTTTGGGACTGGGTGCACTAATTGCCCCGGAGCACAGTGCTTAATCCCTATCTAAGTCATTAGGCACAGAAACAAACAGGGCCACTCTCAGAGAGGCTGTAATTAAGACAGATCTGTGACACCAGGCCTTGTGTGGCAAGCATATGATCCAACTTACGTCTGTCAAAACAAACCCCTCCACCTTTCCTCTGTCTCACTTTTGGTTTACACTTTCACTTTTTCCCCTTTTCCCCATTGTCACACTGGGGGAGAAGAAGAGAGGTTCGTTTTCATCAGTGAAACCACAACAGAAGTCAAACTGATTGAGGAATGAATCCCCTTGGTGATGTAGTAATGGCATCCTGCATGGGTGATTTAATGACTGCGCACACACACATACACAATCTCTCTGTCACATCTCTAGTCTGCCGTTTCATAATTTTTAACTGTGGAAGAGTTGGAGGAGGTATTAGTCATAGTCATGTCAAAAACTAAGATGTGGGTGTTCTTATGTAGCCCCAGAAAAAGAAGGATGTCCCTCATAGACTTTCACAATTATTAGAGTTATCAATTAAACAGTCATTAAGAGATTTAATCTGAGATGTAAATTAATGTAGGCCCTTATGGATGTGAATAAACCACAACACAGCACACGGTGTGAAGAGTGTGAAATTCTTTTTCTGCTTTTAACACAAGCAGTGGGCTGCCACCAACGGGGGGTGGGGAGGTTACACAGGGAGCAGTGAATGGGGATAGAATCATCAAGGGTACGTCAGTGGTGTGACTAGCAGTCCTGAGATTCAAACCCACTACCTTCTGAGGAAGCAACTCCCTAACCACAAGACCACCAACTGCACCAAAGATATACTGTTCACAGAACTCACAGAGTCATAATTGTTCTCAGCACTAGCGGAAGGAACCAGACATCTAAACTGTTTCTACAAACTATATCATTGTTACGACTGGTGGCCGCTAGAGGCCACTGTTTTTTCTGTTTGTCTATACCCTGTTCTGTTTTGTTTTTTGTGGGTCTCTGTTGGGTTTTTGGGGCTTTTATTATGATATGTTCTGGGTTTTGCTTTGGTCACGTGTTGTGTTCACCTGTTTCTGTTCCCCCTTAATCACTGTCTGTATTTAAGTTCTGCTTGTGTGTCCTTTTGGTTGTCAGTCATTATCCTCATTTGTCCTCAGTTCCCTGTTTGTAACCACAGTTTGTGTTTGCATTTGCATTTGCATTCTAGTAACGGCCTCCGAGCCCTGTTTATTTGTATGCTCTCGAATAAAACTACAAAATGGATTCTCGTTCTCCTGCCTGGTCACTCCCAAGAGGCAGTTCATGGTCGTGGGGGTTTAGCCTCCCGCGCCATGACAATCATAGAATTTTTTCTTATGAAATCATTGTGAAAACACCACCAGGCAACATACATGTGAGTTTCTATTTGTAATATTGTTAATGGCAAAATAGTAGTAAATGTAAATATGTTTTGGGGGGTATTCTGTTTGCATAACTAGAATGTGTATGTTTGGTGCTTACTTTGGGTACTATTTTATCAAAGTGGTGACAAGCTTTGTCGTCTCTTAAAATGATCCTTTTTTGTATAAATATTAAAAAATGAAACAATGTAAAATGACGTGTGTACTTTGATAAAATGTGTTTACAAGTTAGCTAAATTAGCTAATGATTCCAAATTCTAGTAAATACACTCACAAGCTAAAGCTATAACCTTTAAAGCAGAGATGTCCTTTAACAATGAGGGTCACATACAGAAATATTTATGAATGGCTGGGCCACCTACTAGAGGTGAGGGACATTGGTTAGTAAAATCGATGCTTAGCAGAAAATCTACTTTATGCTAATAATGCTTGGCAGAACATCTACTTTATATTGGCTAAATGTATTAAGTAATCTGGCTTATTAACACATTAATAATAAGTAATATATTTTTATCTCACCCATAGGGTGAACAGCGATGCTCTCAGTGGGACCAGTGATGTTGCGTTTTGGACTGAAGCATGGCCTCTAGGTCAGGGGTGAGTTGGGTGATGTGAAGGACATCACAGAGATGGCTGTCAGTCATTTTGATTCTCAATCTGCTTTTGTTCAGATTTAACAGGGAAAATGTTTGCTCACATATGTATATTGATCCAAACAGACTGAAAATTCTTTTGCATGTCGTCTGATCAATTTGATACAAATTTACACAGATGGTACCACGTGAAATGTCCTACTACATTCTTTAAAGTAGGAACGATTGCAGGAAGGTCTATATAACGATCAATGTCCGGTCAGTGGCAGAAGGGGCAAACATTTGGTTCTGCAGGCCTTCATTTCTCTGCTTCTCTGCTTTCCCATCAGGCTGGTTTGCCTTCAGAGCCAAAAACATCAAGCAAGCTTCCTGGTCAGACAAGCATGTTGCCAATTACAGCTCAAAGGGGGATTGAATTTCCCCATTCGGATTCACACACTAACACTGGGCTCTCTTAGAGAGAAGTGCCGCCATGCAGACAAATGTGCAGAAGACACAATTACTAATAAAACAGCCAGTAGGGAGGTAATACTTGTTTGAAAGTTCAGAGCAAAGCAAAAACTATCAAAAAAACATTGAAAATGGGATAGGAGAGGTCATTGATTTTCTTTTTTACCGGTATGTGTGTGTTTAATGGAGACGTGAATATGCTGGAAATCTCAGTAGATGTTTTGCTCAGTGCTTAGGGGTCAACCAGATGGATTTGAATTAATGCCCTTGCTGTGGGCAGGGGTCTTGCCACTGCAACTAGACCAGAGGGCTGATATAGCTGTAACATCTGACAGAGCTGGAGCCCTGTGTCTCAGAGATCAAGGCAAGAGGACAATTACTTATTCAGCAGCCCTGAGTAATAAGCTGATCTTTAACCTAACTAGCACTAGTGTGCAGTAAAGGTTAGGCTAATTATGCTAAGATCCCAGTAGGCTGCAATGCTACAATGCTACAAACTTTCTTGATCAGGGAGAACAGAGAGGAACTTTTAGGCATTTTGGATTGGTACATATCATAATGGAGGGTCACTGGCAGCAAACAATAACTTAAAAGATTGGCCACTGCAGGTAGAAACCTGGCCTTGCTAGCCATTTTTAAGATTTTTGGATAATTTGCATCTATAGCATGTCTTATCCTGAAATGTAACGAAAAGTAAGAGAAAACAGAAAAATGTTGTTTAGTAAGTTCACATCCACGTGCATATAACTGTATCTTTGTAATAAAGAAGGCTTAGCTATGCCACACTTTTTATAATTATGTATACATTAATGTCATTTATTACTGAAAAGCACATTCCCTATACTGAAGCTCTTATGAAGTTTCACACAGATTATGCATGTTACCTGAGATATCACTGGGTTATGCCATTCATCCAAAAATATCAGCTTCTAGTATACCTGCCTTCAAGAAACTTTACATGTTCCTTCCTAACCCTGTTCTGATGGATTGTACAGAAGGATTTCCCAGTGTACTGTTCATAGCTGCATATATGCTAGATTTTACATTCAAATTGGGCTGAAAAAAATAAACAGCACTGTTTAAAAAATAAAACATTCTGATTTTAATATTCTGTGTCACCAGAATGTAATAAACATTTTGATTCTAACAAGACTAAACAAACCAGCATAATAACCAGAACAGTATCCGGGTAGGTCGGTGCCCTACACGGATGCATAAATCGTGCATGCCTAAGAGCAGCTCTGACTCATGGAACCTAAGACTCCTTGGCTGATGTAACACTCTACCAGCAATAGGCTTTTTTTTTTAGAGTGTAACAGACTCTCAAAGTTCACTCTTGTGGTTTTGTGAATTCATGATGTGCTGTCTGGTCCAAGCACATCCCCATTTCTCAAACCTGTAAAAGTACACCAAACACAGACCACACTAAGCACATTAAATACATGTTAAATGCTAAACACACGTTTTCCTGAGGACTGCAAGACCATATTAATCTATTGAACCCCAATGTTCAGGCTGATAGTAATGTTCTAATACACTGTTCTGAAAGTACTGGAGCAGAATATTTATACTGCTGGAGCATCAGCCACAGAGATAGCCCACACACTCACGGTTTTAACAAGCAGGCATGCACAACCTTATAAATGTGTTTGTTAGTGTACACTTAAGGCGAGACAGCAAACAATACTCAGATTATTGTTAAAATGCATCTTATTATAGTGGGGTGGCTTTGTAAAAAAAAAAAATACATATGCAAATTCAAGATTGTATATTAATGCTGTATACATGTACATATTAAAAAAAAAACAACATTTAACCTTTAAGAAAGAAGTTAATGAACGAACACCTGAAAGATTTTTGGTTGTAATTGAATTTTAAGGGACTGCATTGTCTAATGAGATCTTAGAAAGTGTGCATCATTTGCATGAATATTGACATTAAATGGATAAAACACATTTTACCCTTTCCATGAAGGGGTGTACTGCAACCAGAGTGTGAATTACCCTTTCATAATTGGGGGATACTGCCTTCATAACACTGTTAAGAACCCCCCAACTGCTATGTTTGTCTCTTTGTTAGGGGGGGGGAGGGTCTGCAACAATGTTTTGGCATGTGTAAAAGTAACACCCACCTGAATGCCAGGACACTGTCTCTGCAGGCCCTCTTCCCCAGGTATACCACACACGTGCACCCCACCATCCACATGATGTAAAACAAAATGGGATTCATCAAGACAGGCCACCTTTTTGCACTGTGCTAAAGTGCCTTTTCTGTGGGATCATACTCCCATGACCCTGTCGGTGGTTGATAGGTTGTTCTTCCTCGGACCACTTTTTGTGGGTGCAGACCACCGGATACCAGTAAGACCTTGTTCACACATATCAGACGTTTGTCTGTGTTTTCGTGGCGTCAGGTGAGCGCAGACTGAACGCAGACCATTTTTCTGCTCATTGAAGCAAATCAAAGTGTCCACACGGGCATTCATCACCTGCATTCAGGCGGCTGCACGCAACATTTTCTTGCCGTCAGTTTCGAAATCTCAGCGAATGCAAAGAAAGTGTCATTTACTTGTCATTCGGTTGATGTTCTAGAGGATTGAATAGGTCCCATGATTCTATATGAACCCAGCATTGGTGCCGATGTTTGTTCCGATGCCATGTCAGGAGGATTTTTAAAACAAGAATGTTAATGCTTAGTTTAACAAAGAATAGGGATCCATGGGTTTCTTAGTGCAAAACTACCCACAAAGACAACCCACGTGTAAACACTTTGGACGGAATAATTGCTGGCCACAGGTAAATACACAAAACTACAAATTGGGCTACAGGCTGGGGTTAAACAGTGTAATGCTTCACTGAAGTCAAGCAAGTGCAACTTTTTTCCACAACAAAAATGCATATGGCATTCAGAGTGCTTTAATTTATTCAAGATTCAAGCGTCCATGTGGACGAGGCCTAACACCCCAAAAGACCTGCTATTTTGTTGATGCTCTGACCCCGTCATCTAGCATCACAACTTGGCTCATGTCATAGTCACTCAGGTGTTTACACTTGCTCATTTTTACCTGCTTCCAGCACATCAACTTCAAGAACTGATTGTTTACTTGTTGCCTAATATCCCACCCCTCGGCAGGTGCCACAGCAATGACATAACTGATCTTCACTTTACCTGTCAGTGGTGTTAATGCTGTGGCTGATGCTGAGTTGTGTGTGTGTGTGTGTGTGTGTGTGTGTGTGAGTGAGAGAGAGAGAAGAATGAAAATGTAAATATGTAATTAGATGTCTTCCTCTCAGGGCCCTGTAATTTTGTGTTAGGCTCTATAATCCATCCTTATTTCATGCTAACTGGTCACAAGCATCAAGGACAGCATGCATAAATCTGACAGAACTACATTTAAAGTGTTTCCCAGAAAGGTTACTTCAAAGACGTCCACTAAACATCATGAATAAAAAACAGTATTTTTATTTAATAAGATATATTTTAGCCCACTTAACTGGGAAAAACATTTCATAGTTCAAGCCTTTTAAGTAAATCTGAATAATAATCCTGGAGTTCCCTGGAGTTTGCTCCTGTTATGTGTGCAGATGATCATTACCTTTAGGCCAGAAGCAGTTCAGGCTTATGGGGTGGGATGAATGAGGATATCGCTGGTTAAAATGAGACATCCCATGCTTCAAAAGTCACACACAATGACTCCTGAATATTTAACATTAAAATATATAATTTGAATCAAGTTTTGTATGGCCTGAAAAAAGCTTCCACTTCTTTCTATTCTTTCATTTTCGTCTTATACATGAACAATCCCCAGGTCTTATTAAAAAGCCCAAATCATTTCCTTCTCTCACCTTTATTTCCTAAGCTTTCATTTCAAGGTAACCTTTTAGTTAAATCTCTCGCCTTGGTGACTTATTATATGAATTCACCAAGGTATTAAACTTATTGTTCATTTCAACCAGCGGCCCAATCTATTTTTTGCGAGCCTTTTCCCAAGTTTCTGGCATGCCTGGGTAGCTTCCTGTGTCGTGATTAGAGGGGTGATCTGAAAATCATCAGGTAACATATTAATACTGAGCCCTCCTACGTTCTGTCAAGGGAAAAAAGGGTCTAATATGGAAAATGAAAGAGGTGAAAGGCGATATATGCACTTGGAATGCATTACAATGAGGCAACAGAATGGTGTTTAGAACACTTAATTGTTACTGCAATGATGGAGCCATTAGCACTTAACTGCTATTGCAAAGATAGAGAACAAGTGCAAAGTACCTCCTAATCACTCCAGAGAGTAATTGCTTATTAACAAATGGGCTCTAAAATGTCCAGTTAGCTAGCAGCTGCAGCTGTGCTGATGCTCCTAGGATTCAGGTCTCCACTCTAATCTTTAAGGAAGGGACCTTTTATTGTGTAAAAGAAGTTACATGGACCTCCACAGTCCACATCAGGCAATTACATAGCTTTTTAAATAATTGTCGGTGGTTCTTTTTATGAAAGAAAGACAGAAAGCATAGTACATGTGGGGATGGTAATATGATGACATTTTAGCATTATTAGTATAAACAAGCTTTTTGCTTTTCTGAGCAGAAAAAAAAAAATTAGCAACCCCCTGGCTATACTCCACAAATCCCACTTTGAAAAACATGGCTTTAAGATCGTAGACCAAATAACCGAGCCTCTGTAATGTCAGGAAAGGCCTTATTGAATACAAATATGTAAAACAAATATAAACACATTATTAAATCTAAATGTTTTTCGACTGCATCCGTGCAATAGCAAGTAATACTGTGGCATTACATATCATCATGCAATCTCCTCGTATAACCTTATTTAGAAACTCTGAGTCCTGAAAACTCCCTAGTCTGTTGAGTCTGGGCTTTCTCTGACACAAAATCTGTCCATCAAGAATTGAACAATAAGCTTTCCTTGGCTTCCATTAACATATCTCCCCATCTTTCAGTGGGGCCAGGTTTATGCTCGTATCCACAGGTGCTAGAAAAAAGCCACACAAAATGAACACCATCTATGAAGCTAGAAGTGCAATACAACTGTTTCTGCAGCGAGTGACAACCTGGGTAATCCCTGAGAGAAGTGCGAAGGAAAACATCTGCTTTTCCTTCACCGTTCTGCAGTCCATAAGCCGATTCCCTCTCAAGTGCTGCTGTCTACACACTCGACCAATCTGTTAAACCGTAATACTGCTTCAGACTCTGATGTGCACTTTCTAACACATGTACCGCAGTGCCATGTGTCTACCTAACTAGAGAAGCACACTGCTCTTTTATTGCAGCAAAGAAGATTTATTGGCCTTTTTGGTAGCTGGTGTATGTGGTAACACAAGGGGATAGAGAGGAAAGACCATCAGCGTAATGCACCAGTAAATCACAGATATTCTTATGACACCACTCGAAGAAATGAAGCAAAAGGCATCAGAATGTATTAAGAAGAGAAAAATCAGCAGAGGACTAGGCTGAATTGATATGAAATGAATGCCTGAGCTCCATCGTGGATGTTAAGTGCCCCAGCAGTTGCCATAGAAACTCCACGTGTGTTTACCCTTTAGCGAAGGTGTCAGGAGTGTTTTGTGGCAGCCTTGGGCCTCTGACTCCACATTCCTCTAAAACACTCACTCCCCACAGCTGCACTCTCCCAGCCTTCTCTCTCTCTCTCTATCTTCCACCCCGGGAGAGGGTTCTCAAGGGCATCCTTTAACCACTTGCTTTTTTTCCCTCCGTCCCCTCCCGTGTTCTGCTTAAGTGAATATCATAAATTTATCAATTTATTTCAACTTTATTTCTTACTTCATTAGTTTCTAGGACACCGTGCGGCTCAGGGAAGAGAGGAAAAAAGTATCCCTCCTTTGAGAGTAAAAATGCAATTTCACAGTCAACTTCCACTGATATGTTTTACACGACGATAGAGTGAAAACAGATAGGGAGCCCCCACTTGAGCACTGTGGTCTCTTATCAGACTCGAGGGACACGAGACAGGAAGGAATAAAGTGTCTTCAGGTCTTGGAGAGTATTAAATCTTTCCAAACGCTGCTACAAAATCCACTCCAGACCCGATCTAACCTTCACCCACAAGGGACTGCGCACTCGGTTGCTTTACTTCCCATGTTTTACAAATCCACTGTTTATCATTTGTACTTAATATTGAAAGGGTTATTTAGTGTTTCCAGGGCTGAAACAATATCAAAAATAATCAATAAATATATAAATAAATGTACTGGGCCAAATTCATTCACCCATTGTTCATTCATGCCATTAGGAAAGGGGGGGAAATAAGAAGTGTAACACAAAGACAGAAGCTTTTCTCAGAGAGGAGCAGATCAAAATAATGAAGAAATCAGAAGCTCATTTATTCCAGTAGCCTCCACCCACTTGTTCACATACACTCACAATGTCACACACAAACACACTCTCACACACGCAGTGGCAGAGACATGACAGAAGCTGATAGATTCTTCTCGCTTCATTACCGACTCTTTGAAACCACAAAATCAGTAGCTAAATGATAACACTGCACAGGCATGCTACCGAAGAAAATAGTCAGAAAAGCAAAAAAGGCCATTTCCTCTTTTGAGAAAACAAAACTGGCACCCTGCAAAGAATGATTTGAAAATCTTTTTTTTTTCTATTCACCTGGTTAGGAACCGTGTGAAATAGCTGTCATGTGAGCAAATACCTATACCTAGGGGTGGGCAATATGGCAGGAATATATCGCAATACTACTTTTTAGACAGTGATACACAATTTGTGACACAATATCTGTATTTTTCTGTGCTTTGAAAGAAAGAAAGAAACAAACAAACAAACAAAAAAAACAGTTGTGCCACATCCCAGGACTGCAAAAAATATATTTGGATATTCGTATTTGATTATTCATGTGGAATTTCCCTAGTTGCAGCCTTTGAATGTACTTTTCACTCTGCATTTAATAAATACTAATAAATAAAATTAACAGCGCTGGAAGTTCTGATAAACTGAGGAACTGTTCACAAAGTGTAGAGTCTGCCCATACATTTGAGCTAGCATAAGCGAGCTCAAATGTTTTAGTAACGGGTAAAAATTTGTGCAATAATGTGAAATATGTAAGATTATTGCTCTTTAGACAGCAGCATTATTTAACTTGTTCAACATTCTCCAGACAAGCTGTGTGTGAAAAGGTTTCCAGCATAAGTTGGTGGTATTTTATCATGATGTATTTAACTTTGTGAAATGACAGGATACTGCATTCTTAGAAATTAATTGCTTCTAATGAACACAACCCAATGTGGCTGAGAATGTTCCACTGACTGTAGTCAGTAATGTAACATGGCAGGCTTTAGTGTTTTTTGTAAAAATTAATGTTGGTTCATTCCAACAAGTCACACTGTAAACTGTGCGTCCATGGAACAGTTACAGTTCAGTTTATCCAAACATCAGCATGGAGGGAAAACTCCAAATTGCTTACAGCTTAGGGCTCCATTCAGTTGCCTCACAATCAACACCTCTTTCCAGCTGGTTAAAGGCAATGTTGTGGAAAGGTAAGTCAAATTTACACAGTTGCTCTCAGAACAAAATATTGAATCTCCAAAATCATTTTTTAAAAGATGGAATAAAATTCATAACATTTTATGTAGTAATCATGAATGTGAAGGTCATCTAGTGTTTTCCAATTATTAAACAATAACTAAATATATAAAAATGAAAATATACGTTTTGGTTAAAACATATTGTCGGTCAATCGTTCATTTAAGAAAACACCACTAGATTTGACTTCCCTAAGAGCTTTTATCCATAAGTATTCATTTTCTAATGTCGATGTGTCAATGTTTTACAAGTTACAGTGCACTTAATTCAGTCAAACAGGTCTAATTATGTTATTTATAATGAAACATAAAGTTGTTCAGTTTTCCCTAAGCACTGATGATATCCACAGCATGCTGAGAAAAATATATTGTGACAAAATGTGATAATTTATCACAAAAATGATAGTCATATCACCCACCCCTATTCAAGGGTGTGAATTTATAACCACTGAAGCTTGGTCAGAATTTGAAGCTTGACGTCATGGTGGCAGACCTCTGAATACAGGTTGAAAGTGTATATTATAAGTGCTATAAGTGCTGCTTGAGTTTTAGAGCATCTGCCCTCATACAGTACATTCAAAGATGTTTCAGAGTTTACTGTTCTTCTGGAACTGCGAGACCAGGCTCAGCACTTGCTCTGAAGCTGTGATGACTTTATTCTGCAGGTAGGTGGCGCTGTTAGTGCTGGTCTCTTGTAGAAAGTATCGGTAGTTGACCATAATGCTGCATGAGTTGGCGATGCCTCTGGGGCTGGTGTCTGCGAGCCAGTTCAGGCGCCACAAGACAGCACCATTCTGGAGGTGGAAGTTGGCAACAGGGTTAAGGGCGTAGCCTCTCCTCTTCTCTCCGTACAGGTACCAGGCGCACAAACGCATTAGCACAGGCTCCAGCGAGTGCACCAGCTGCTCGGAGCGCAGCCACTCGCCAGTGCTGAGTAGAGTCCGCAGGCTCTCCAGAGCTGCGGCCCCAGGGGCAGCACCAGTCACCCCCTCCACCTCCCTCCACTCCTGCTCAGTGAGAAGCTCGGTGGCACGACCTTCCTTCCTATATTGGCCCAGGAAGCCTTGCAACCAGGAAGCGAAGCCTGGGATAGGAGACAGGCTGGAGAACTGAGCCATGTGGGGGAACTCACCCTGGGGAGAGAGCAAAACATGCAGTCAGTTGTTTTACCAGGTCCTGTGGCTTTTATTTTCTTCTCAAATCCCAATTAATTCCCTTAAATGTAAATTTTCTCATCCTCTTTCACGCCAAAAGGTATAAAAGTTTTCTTATTTTTTTTTTTACGGTAGGCATTAAAAAATCAGATTCATTAAATGTATTTATTGCATGTAATTACTATTTAACCATTTCATTTGATATGAATGCACCCATGAAAATACCATTATTAAAACGAGCAA
The DNA here is from genome assembly GCA_037974425.1 of Phenacogrammus interruptus. Lineage (NCBI taxonomy): Eukaryota > Metazoa > Chordata > Actinopteri > Characiformes > Alestidae > Phenacogrammus > Phenacogrammus interruptus. Next base: position 10,713,163 of record JBBPCW010000017.1, on the reverse strand, counting down.
AGTATAACTATTACAAGTTTTAGCTTTTTTCAGCTTTAAACTTTGCACTGCTTATCTGGGCACGAGATGCCATTTACCTCCATTAAAATACATGATGGTCAGGGGAATGTGGTGTCTCATTACTTATGTTTCAATCACATTTTGATGCAAACTGCTGGCAATAAAATGAAAATGCATTTAAAGCGTTTTACTGTCCAGGAGCCGTATCCATCAAACTGCCCTTTAGTGGGAAAAAAAAAATCGTTTATAATTTATGCACCTTAGGCTTGTTTTTATATATTCCACCCATCAGTCGTTGTGTCAGATGTTCGCCTCCCCAAGCCCAACTACACCTCTCTGCCATTCTGTTTGTTGTGTGAGACATGTGAAGGAAATATGTTACGACACATTTACGTGCAAATAATTTATTTTTCCAGTGTAGGTTTTCACATCATTCCAGGTATCGACAAACATTTAAGCAAAAGGACATTAAACATTTACAAAAGAATGTCTTTGCAGCCAGAACGGCTTCAGACAGTGACTTTCTCCCTCCCTGTCTTGCACCCTGTTATTCAGCACTCTGAAAAGTATACTCAACTATATTGACTCCCTCGAGCTTCTTTTTTCCTCACTTCACTTGGACCAAGACCTGAACAAACCCACTCTCACTCACACTTACAAATACACTGTCTCTCTCTCTGTCTATATTTGACTCAGAGGCAGCAGGCAACAAACTAAGCCAAAAGGTGTCAGACTAGGCCCCAAAGGGAAGAGCATGCAAGTCTGTTTTGTATCCCTCAGACTCTCTTCCTCATTCAGCAGCAAGTTCTCCATCACATACTTGGAGAAAGTGAGGATAAGCGTGTCTGGGGGTCACTTTCTATTCATCAGCTCAATTTACTGCAAATCCTTGGTCAGCAAGAGAGAGAGAGAAAGAGAGAGAGAGAGAACCGAAGAGTCCCACGAGTACAATGCTGAAAGACAACTAGGACCCTCTTCTCCTCCTCCTAAATCACATCATGATCTTTTTTTTTCCTTTTTTCACCCTCCTCCATCTTCCATCCATCACTGTAGTGGTTCCCCTGTGGCAGAGTGAGTCACCTTCACTCCTCTTACACTCTCTCTCTCTCTCACACACACACACACACACACACACACACATACACACACACACACACATACACACACACACACACACACACTAACACTGTTTCTACATGAATTCTCTTTCTCACACACACACAAAACTCATTACAACGCTATTTACATGATCGCTGGCAGTAAAACATTCTTCCGGAAAGCATAGATGTTTGCCATGCAGACCCTTGTAACTGACACACCTTCTTCCGACCTCATTCACTGAAGCACAAGCACAAATCTTGCCAGTATGGACCATTTGCATGAAATAATGCCCATCAGCCCTTTGCTTGGGCCCTATCCCATTTCCCTTCCAGCAGCAGCTCTCTGAGAGAACAGCATCCCTGCAGGCCTCCTCTGAGAGCTCTTAACAGGGCTTAACCTCCATTACACAAACAGCCACCCTGCACTTTATTTCATCAACATTTTCCATAAAGCAAAAGTCATCTGAATCTATAAACCTGAGTGCCACTTGTTTTTCCCTTCCTCTCATTCAATTCCACCATCCAATAAAGTGACTGCATTGCTCCCTGACACACCATGTTTTCCATACCTTTCCATATTATTGAGGTTGACAGCTGAGATTTCATTAGTTTTTTGCTTGTTTTCTATGCTTGCTCTCTCTCTCTCTCACTTTTTATGCTAAAATGAGAGAATATGCAAATTCCATACTTGACTCTGGGTGGCTGTGCTGTGTGGCGAACATATAGATTGTGCTGCGAGTGGGCGTCTCCAACCTTGTGTCTTTTATCTTTAAGAGTAAAATATGGGTAAACAGTCACTTCCAACTTCACCATCTTTAATGACTTCCAGCAGACAGGTCAACAGTGCCTACAGAGTATTTTCCGCATGAGTTGAGAAGTTCACTTCTGCAAATCACTCAACCACAATGGTCTAATGCAAAGTTATGGCATGAAGTGAGATTCTATATGATTGTTCACAGTTCTGTGCATCATTTGCCCACATTGGTCACGCATCAGCAGGATAGTCTTCTAGTTTTGGCCTATGGCAGACACTTGTTGTTCAAAGACAGCTTTTAGTCTGAGCCTCGCAGCAGCATCTCAGCACAGACATAAATGTAAGACAGTAGAACAAGCACTGCTCCAGTACTGCCACTTAACTCTGGCACTCGACAATGCTTTTGGACAACTTTACAAGGCGGAAATAACCTATACTCCCTATGACTCACATGGTTAAATACCATCCTATTCTTGCATTCAATCTCTAAAGACTATGGTATCCGACATGTGGTGTAGAGTCTAACCCTCCAAGTACCACACTTACACTCTGTGTGGGTGGAGCACACCATCCCTCTCCAAATCTAAATATTCTTCAGTTTAACACCATTATGCCTATTGCTATTCAGGATGGTAGACCACAATGTACTGTTTAATTGCTTCATGTTGTCTCAGTGTAATACATTTGACAGTCGTAAGCAAAATTTTGAACACTCGGTCAATTTCATGGATTATTGATTTGAATAAGTATATTCTCTACAATGAAACAATCTTAAACTATGTTGTATTTCTGTGAGAAAATGCAAAGTGTGATTGCGTGGTTGCAATAAAACAAGTGTTTGGAGACACCTAAACATTAGTTAAAGGGCAAAAATAAGTTTGTGTTGAATGCATAGCTGAATGCATCTAAGAACAAACAGTGACACACAACTTATTTTTTTATAACTGACCTGAGCTTTAGCGTGTTCAAGTTTGTGTATGAGTGTGCTGTGTTTTGAGCCACAAGATTGGTGTGTTTCTCCACTTTTTGCCCCTTTCTAGCCATCTTAACCATACTCTCACAGAGTCACTCTTTTTCCACACATATTTTAACAAACTCTACCATTTGTCTCTCCGTGTTACAGAGGTAATGTGACCACAAATGATCAAATGATCAATACTCGGCCTTGATTAACCAAACACTGGTTATTAACAGATGTTTTAACATTGGAATAATTCCAGTATTTCAAAATCTGTATAAACAGTAAATAAAATAAACACTAAACCGGGTAAAAGTGTGTTCTCCGTCGATGCGTTCTTGTTTTCACTCAGAAAATCAACAAGTGGTTCTAACCTACGTGCACTCACTTGTAATTCTCGGACCACCCTCTTGATAAGATAATTGCCGAGCTCTACCCCCTGCAAGCCAGCCTGTGAGGAGGAGATGGAATAGAAGATGGCAGTGTTGATCTTCTGCATCTCCTCTATTGCATCCAGAGTTGTAAACTCCCGTACGATACTCTGACAAAAGAGCAAGGACAACAAAGTACGTCACAAGTAAAACACTGGGCTTTAATTGAGAAAGTTGGTCAGATAAAAATTGCAGCAAAGCATGTTTTGCATAAGTTCACATGCAGCCTAATAAATAAATTTAATAATTTGACAAATTGGAATAATATATAGATAAACATGTTTCATTTGTAGCAATTTTGCATTTAATGGAAAAATGGGTAATGTATAATGTATCATTGGATTTAAAGTATTTTTTTTTCTCAAATACTATTCAGAATACAGAACCGATTAACATTTAAAGCCCGATTCCAAATAATTCATTTATGAAGGGAAAAAATGTTTTATGAAAATAATTTATAATTCATTTTGGAATTAAATCCTTCAATTATTTAATAAAGATATAAATAAGTTCAACCTTACTTTTACTTTTAAAATCTGAAAATGAAAGCTACAAGGACAATTCCTACTTCGCTTTTGTTACTATATTAAGTATTTCTCTAGCACTAAACGAAAAAAAAAACTGTAAGCTGAAACGGCATAGAAATAAATGAGAGTTTGGGCATCTTATAACCAGTTTACATGAGATTACACCTTTCTAACACCAGGGATTTTGCATATGCATGGGTAGAGTGTCAGAATGATATCCTGATAAGGCCAAGCCACATCAAAAAGATTTACACAGATTTAAATCTGATCACTCAAACCACATCAAACCAGGTGAGATGCATCACAGTCACGTTATAGCACTGAAACATCTGTCTCTCCAAGACGTATTTGATAAGTAATGGCGCCGAACCCTGCTGTTCTGCTAATGGAAGTGACTGCCTGGGAGACAATCTGACGCTACCCTAATACAGGCATCACTGTTCCTTCATCTCCTGATGCGAGTTTCTCCTCGGAGCTTAAATTTAATTCAGTTATCCACTTTAGACAAAAACTTGTGTTAAAGTACAGTGTTTTGTAGCAAGACAAGTTGTTCAGGGCGGCAATGATACAAGAAGATAATTATTTTAAATAAACAATGTGAAATTAATTTCATTTCTGCATTTTACCCATTCAAAGTGGGCTGCCACCAACAAGGATAGCCCAAAGAAGCAGGGTGTGGGGATGGTGCCTCAGTGATGACACTAGTGCTGGGATTCGAACCCACAACCTTCTGATTGCAGGAGCAACTCCCTAACCACTAAGCCACTAGCTGCCCCAGATGTTTTACATATTACTCTCAACAAACTTTAGTCTGGCTGACTAGAGACATTTGTCTACCAAGTGGAAATGCATGTGGCTACAATTTTCTCAGGATACAATTCAGATAAAGGAAGCAGGTGTAAACAGGGTCTTTGTTGTCACATATGGCACAAAACCAGAATGTGTTCAAACAAGTCTTTTGTTATGGTAACAACTGAGAGTAAATGCTCCTCCATACAAACACAGATATTATTAGATTACAGAATTTTAAGGCACATATAAAATCATCATATAGAATGTGTTTTTGCAATTAGTTTATTTGGTTTAAATCAAATCTCTGCACATGAATGTGCAGCCACTGATTTTTAGTCTCTGTTAGTCTGAATCAAGATGTGTAAAGTAGGATCAGAACTGAGTGTAATTAGGGAGTCCTGGGTCACTCACTTGGATGTTATCTGAAATATCTTGTGTGAGCGCCACATGTAAGACCACCAGAGGTTCTCCTGGCATGGAGGCATGGGTGAAAGCATAGCAGCGCCTGTAAGGCCCAACTCTACGTTTAATGTCTGTCCAGTTACGCACTGGATGAACTGCCTCATATCTGTAAAAACATACAAGGAAGAATTCAACTTACTTTTCATTTTCCAGTAAATGTCAGAGTATGTGAAAGGTATGTTTACTGAAACTCTACTACTACTGAGTGCCTTAGGAATTAATGATGTGTAAATGTATCAAAAGTTGATTTGCTGAAGATTAAAGTTGTCATATTCTGTACAGGGCACATACTTAAATATGACATTTGATGAACTTGTTAGATAGATAGATCCACAAATTGACAGACATGCCACAAACTGTTTTATCCTAGTATGTTACATACAGAATAATATCAGGTATAATACATTAGAATATGCAGGAATGTGCAAGAATGTGTGTGAGAAATAATGTCTTACTGGCTGATCTTCTGAAGGAGCTCACACGGGGACTGCCAGGTGATTCTCTCCAGCCGGAGAAGCCCAACAGAGAACCACTCAGAAAGCAGGCTTTTCAGAGTGCTGTTAAGATCCTAAAACACAGACGTACACATTGATTAATACAATTAAGCCATGAAGGACCATGTGCCTGTACAGAGAAGCCAGACAGTAAATAAGATAACTAAATAAAGCATTGCCCAGAAACAAATGAAATCTGCCTCTAATCCGGCAATGAAACAATCTGTTGAAAAGAACTAATTCAGCACTAATTAAATTTTCCTCTAGATTATGTTGCATTTGCTTGCCACATCTTGCATCTTCTTAGAGCACTAATATTTACAGAGGGTTTCTGATCATCTGCAGGCTGGCACACTGCGTTTCAGATTTAAGCTAATTTCATTTCTGTCTGCCGGCTGCTACATTCCAGGACTGTTTGTTTCCCCTACAGGTGGCTTGATTACATGTGCATGTCAGGAGAAAAACACACTGCTGTCTCAGCAAAAAGCTGTGCAAGTCCAAAAGCATGCTTACAAAATTTGCCCTGCGCTCTAGTGCCCGCCCACATAAGACATATATACCATGTGGACAACAGTATACATGAATCCTAAAACACAATTTTTAAAAAATCTGTTGAAACATTCCCACGTTCACATGGATGCCTGCTAGACATAACAATCAGCAATCTGTCAATCAAACCATCTCCCAGCACACACATTTTCATTTATCAGTAAAAGAATTACAACCAAGCTTCCACAGCAACTATTTCACATAGACACAATTTCCTAACAGGTAAATCCTCCTCCAACCCCGGTGTGGCTGATTCTGGAACCAATACCTAAGGTTGGCCCAAGTAACATTTTACAGGCTTCACATATTCTTTGGTATTTTCGAGTATTCAAACATTCATTCTCAAAATTGCTCTTAAAAAGTAATATCTATGTTTAATAAGTTTAAGCATGATGTATTGCAGTTAAAAATATAAGCAGTAGGAGGCAACAATGTATTATTAGATAGCTGCAGGCCAGCCACTCATGTGTATGCTGCTAAGGATGCCACAGTGGTAGCATCTTATTTGTATTTAAACCAGGTGGCTGGTAAAATTATAATGAATTTGAATGATGGCTTTATTTAACACCATTAGGGTTTTATTCTTAGTTTAGTTTATATCTTCCACTGGCAAAAGAAATGATTGAAGCTACAAGCTTACTTCCTTAATTAAGTGTTACTATATATAAATATGAGGTGATGTATGAAATTACCAACATCTCAAAATTGACACCGATTCCTCACGTATCTTAACGACAGTGTTTTTGAGCTCTGAGGTGAGGTGATCCGGATGACTAAACTACATCTAAAGGTCTTTTTCGAATAAGAAGTGTTGTTTGGGCTATAAATTTTGTGGCGTAGAGAAAAAGCCACAGAAAACAAAATGTATCAAAGACCAACAAAATTAACGAATACACAAGTACTCAACATCAACTCCTACTCTGAAGAAGTTTTACAAAACTGATAGAGTACAGGCTTTTAACAAAACAGAAAATTCAATAGATGTATATTACACATGTACACAAGTAATTATAATAACTGATATAGAGCATTAAAACTCAAACAGTACCATTTTCCATTAACTGAAGTACTGCACCAGCGAGCCACTTGGTTACAGCAGGAAACCTGCTCAGGAGAAAGGAGAACACGGACCGGGGGCGGGGAGGGTATGGATATTGTCTACCTCAGTTCACTTTTCTGTCAATCACAGGCCTAGTTGAAGTGCTATCCCTGAACCCAGCCCTCAAACTAGACACTTTCCACTTGACTTTAAAACATTATCAAACCTGCTTCGGACAGAGAAATTACTTCTGAGCACTTGCAGGATGCTATTTCACTTTATACGCAAGAGCAACTGGCAGCACTTAAAATTCTGCACCCAGCAGTTTTGTATTTGCTTACATGGCTGAATTTCCTCCAGGGCCAGAGGTAAATCAAAGAATCACACTTCGATATGTGACATTACGCTCCAGGCCAAAACTTTGAAAACTGCAGTGCTTTCAGCATTTGTTGCAAGATACATGCCCAAACACACACATTTAAAGTTCATCGGGCTAGAAGAATAAGGCATGTGCCCATGTCTTCTATATGGTAAATTTGGCAGCAATGGAAAATAATCGTATAGGTTCTAGCATTTTGCATGCTGTACTTAAAAGTGCTGCTGCCTCCCTGCCTCTAGCAAGAGAGAGACCTAAATTCTAGCGCACAAAGCAGGAGAGAGATGGAGAAAGTCAGGGACAAATCTTTCCATAACCCTGCGACTGATTGAAACCTTGCAAAATACAGACTTGGGCGATTCTCAAGTTTGGTGAGATGACAGAGGGCAGGGCAGAGAGTAGTGAGGGAGATAGATGAAGGCATAAAAAAGAAAACTTTTAAATTTGATCCAAATTTACTTACTTCTTTTGTGGCAGTGTGTTTGAAAGAAATACTCTACAGATCTTATGCACACTACAAATGCATAAACAGTCATTAAAAACACTAATAACTGTGTGAAAAAATTGATAGACATTCTTTTAGACACTATTCTTCTCTGGTTGGGAACCTTTTATCTGAATAATGAAAAAGTACCATTTCCAAAGAGAGGAACTAGAGACGGCCTCGTGCCACTTTTTCCTACCGACATCAATAACAATACTGAAGCCTTGAGTAATGGTGATGTTGATCCAATATTTTCCTCTTCTACACTTCAAAACCAATTTAACTGAAGCACTTCACAAAAGACATCCATCATGCTCAAACTTCATCAACGCTGCACTATCCCTCAGGACGACATGCCCAGCTACCTGCCCCAACCCAGGACTCAGAATTAGATTCCTAACAAAACATCTGATTCAGCATTTTCTGCAGATATTGTGTTGATAGTAATAGGTCAAATTAAAATAAAACGACTACTTTCAAAGGATAAAAAGCTAGAGCTAGGTAGCAAGAAATGGAAAGTATATTGCTCTCCTCAGTTATGCTTGAGGATCAGGTGAATAAGGAGAGTAAAACACATTTTTCATGCTGGTTTCAATATTTTCAGTGTGAAGTCAGACAGGCATACACTGTGGCATAGATATAATGATCAGTGTCAGTCAGCTACCACTGTTTCTTCAAAAATGCTTACTATATTTTATATGCTACCAACTATCATGCAATATATAACTAGCTTCTTCACAAAACTGTATATGCTAGAGAAGAACTAAACACAGATTTGATAGCAGCATGAAAAACACTACAAAACCCACATAAAGTTCTCTTATGATTTTGACATGTTGACCTGTGTAGTCAATTCAGCCACATTTGAAGGTTCACGGCTTGTATAATCTCAACAGAAAAACATTGTTAGTATTATGAAGTGTTCTGCAGCAGCTGCATGAGGTCACTATGACCAACGATACGCTACAGGGGCATAAATGTAAAGGGGAAGAGGAGAGAACAATCTTCTTATTAATATCCTAGATGTAGGCATACAATGCACACAAACTCTTATGCTTCCTATGATTCTTGTCTAAATACTCTAGTAGCATTACCTGCTGTTATGTTTTAGTCATCTAGTGCACATTCTACATCTACATCTTAATAGAGCTCATTTTTAATTTAATTTGATACTGTTGGGAATACTGATACCATATTACTTACACGACTCTTAAATACACTGAATGACAACAGAACTAAACTAGAACTTTTAACCCTATTTCACGCTCCCTCCGAGTCCTTGAACAAACCAGGCAAAGAAGGATCAAGAAGCGAAGAGCACAAGGCTTTGAACTGCTAAAAATGACTTAAAGCCATCAAGTGCACGGCCCTTACACTGAACCATGGAAGGTCAGATGAGGAATTCATTACTGCACAAATATGATATGTTCAGATCACTGAACAGTCGAGAACATTGCTCTGTATTGGAAAAGGAATGTTAATTAAGAATATGTTTATACTGAATAAGGGAAATGATTCCTGCTATTTAATAATCAGCAAAGGATTAGGCATACTGCATCAGTTAAACTCAGAATGAGGCTGATGAGAAGCTAATAAGACAGACTGGGCAAAATGTTTTCCCTTGTGAGGTCCAATGAAATTCAGGGCTTCTTAATTCTGCTTCATGTAGCCCGGCAATGAACATCAAACACAGTTTCAGTGTTTCTCCAGTGCAGATTTCTGAGCAGGAAAACAGTGATGTATTGTTTGGTCTAGAGTGCTTTAAATAATTTCATAGTGCTTTTGAAGTTCCTTTGATTTCCCCTTGATGTCAATTATAAGTTCAATCTGCTCTATTGATAATGCACTGCTCAATGATCCTTGATTCTCGCTTTTTAACAGCGCTTGTTAGGCGTGCAATTGAATCTGAGACTGTGGCTAAGGAATATAAATTAAATCTCAGTGTAATCAATAGTTTATGAAGCCGAACAAATATTCCAACATTACAGCTACATCATGACATGATCTAGGTCTAGTCTCTAGTCATATCAACGGTTCAGACACGAACTTGGGCCAAATAATATTCAGTGCCATTTTAAACTGACTGACAAGATGGTATTTTGGGTGTTTCACGAGTAACAACTAAGCTAAATGGAGGTAGCTCAGTGGGTAGGATACTTGCCGCCAAACAAGGGTCATGGGTTCGAATCCTACCTTCAGCACCACCACTGGGTCCCTGAGCAAGACCCTTAACCCCAAGTTGCTCCAGGGAGACTGTCCCCTGTAGGCAGGGTATGGAAGTGGCTTTGGATAAAAATTTCAGAAAAAATAAGGTCCTAACTACAAAAAAAGGCAGACACAGCACATTAAAAACAAATAAATCCTTCCTGCATCTCCAGTAATCGTTAAAGAGGCCAAATAATACCTGGAGGCGAGATACAAGAGAAAAAAATGTGGTATGCTGAGTAAGGATTTCTTAGTTGATAAGCAATTCGATTTTCAAGCTTGTTTACCTTCCGTCCAAAAACACCAAAAATGAAGGACACACATTTTGCTGATGAGGCTCCATAGCATCTACTTTTTACACTACCTCTCAGAAACGTTACTGAGAAACGAGATCATTACACCACTGCAGGAATTATACTTTAAAAGCAGGAAGGACATGGCGATAGGAGGTCAGCTAACAGCTCCCTAACAAAAACACTTTTATCTCAAACTAAATCATATGATAATTGTGATTAGTGGTGAGTAAAAGTGGTTACTGACAACCAACTTCAGGAGAAATAAAGTATGGGATGAAACAAACCCCACAGGTCATTTGTCATATGTGAACTGCATGGCCATTTTTCACTGTATTTAACCCATTGAAGCAGCGGGCAGCCAGGAACACAGCGCCTGGCGAGCAATGTGCCACTAGCAGTCTTGGGATTCAAACCCATGGCCTTCTGATTGCAGGTACAGAGGTCCTTGCAATGGAACTCTATTGTATGTTCAGTAGAGGTGAGGAACTGGAGATGGCATCATACCACTTTGTCTTCCTGACATCAATAACAATAATGAAACCTTGAGTAATGGTGATGATTCAATATTTTTCCCCATGGTCTTTAAAAACATTTTTAACTGAAGCACATGTCAAAGCAGACCATCATGCTCAGATTTCTCAAACACTGCACTATCCCCCAGGATGACATGCCCAGTTGGGCCAATACCAACGACCCAATGAGTGTTTGGTATTTTCACACTAGAAATATGATCCAGCATTTTCTGCTGGCAATGGGCCAATACTGATATCCATTAGTACTCAGTATTCAGTTCAAATAAAAATAAAATGACTACTTATATAAAACAACTTCATTTATTTTATTTCATTTATATTTATATATTTATAACCACCCACAAAATGAAACCATGAATTAGAAATTAAAGGTTACTAGCTAAAAGGGAAAGTTTCTTGGAAAAAATGGAAAGTATAAAGAAATGAAAAAGTAATCCAAAAAGTATCTGAACACTCCTTTTAATTAGTCAGCTCAGTCCACAGCTTGTGTAACCCCCACAGAAAAGCATTGTTAGTAAAATTAAGTGTCCTGGAGCAGCTATGGTCAATGACCAAAAAAATAGTTAGAAACTAACTGGAGTGCAAATAACTTTGTAGATTATGGCCAACTAGTCCGTGATCACCTCTGTTTGTGATTAAGTAATGTTAGTGGGTAAGTAGGGCTAAGGTCAGCCTGGCTGCTGGTGTGATTTACGCCCCCTGTAAGGGACACCGCATGCTTAGTAGGTTAAGGGGGACATTGACGTCATGAAAACGTTTCGAATCACGTTATTATTATTAGTGGTTATAGTGGTCATTATAAGTATTATTGCTATCAATGTCATTATTATTACTGTAACTTTCTGTCCACTACTAACACCATTTTTTACAACCCCATTTGACTTGGAACTTCACCCAAAGTCCTACATGTGTGTTCAGAGACAACATTCTCAGTAGTTACCCTCATGTGGGGACTGTCAGTGACTTTGGAAGACGTGATGGCGAGAACATCAGCACGGAGGTCCACCAGAAACTTCACGCCTCCCTCCACCCTGCTGATGTGTCCCAGCAGGTGTCTATATCTGGGCGTTAAGCTGTACCTCAGCCTGTCCTCCACCTGCAACACGGTGGCCAAGTCTCTCAGCTGCTGCGTTTCCAGTAGTTTCACGGCCAGCTCCGAGACCCCTCGGTGGTCCACTCCGAAATCCCTGGACAGCTTCTCGAGGAACACGAGCCTCTGCTCTTGGTCCAGCTTTCTGTAGAAGGACATGAACTCCAAGCTGTTGGAGTCGGGGGGTGGTGGGGACTTGTCTCTTGTCTCGTAGGAAGGCAGTGGTGTGACTGTCCTGTGTAGGATCTCCTCCATACCTCTCCGACTCCTCTCGATGTTCTGAGCCCCGGAGGAGCAGAATCTTCCAGAGCCTCCAACCTCCCTTCCTCTGAACTTCTGCACGGCCCTGAAAACACACCGAGCACCCAGAGGACCGGCCGAGCGAACTGAAAACATTCTTTCCGCCAAATCCAGCACACACAGGCCAGAACCAAAATAAACAGGCGGCCTCCCTGAACACTTCCTGTCTCTTAAAGGGACAGTAACCCCTTTTGTGTTTCTGTTGTTTAGAAGACTCACTGGACATTTTATAAAGGTTTTATATACAACAGTGCATATTTATTAGACATATGGTGTCTGTGCAGTGGACCAAGCATCTTGTGATGATTTTAGACAATGTAAAGTAAGGTAGCACCTTAGTTACGTGTGAACACACCACAGTACAAGACACCGGTGTGAACTGTGTGAAATACTTCTCTATATTTGACCCCTTCACCAAGTGAAACAGTGTGTGGGTACGGTACCTTGATCAAGGGTACCTGTGTGGTGTCACTAACAGTCCTAGGATTCGAACGCAGAGTCTTCAGATCACAGGGGCAATCCCTATGTATTCCCTATGTATTCGTTTATTTCCTTCATTATTTGATTGTATTTTGTTATATTTTGCATTCTGTATATGTAAAGTACTTTGAATAACGTTTGGTGTACAACAATGTGCTGGAGCACATTTACAGGAAAGATCACCCTCATGGAAAAAAACAAAGAAATGCAAGCACACGTGTTTCATCTTCATAAATAATGTATTTTTGACCAAAGGTGAATAAATAAATACATTTTAATTGTGTTGCTTTTACACGTGGGTAAGAAAGACAGATACAACATTCATTTTAAGCATTAAACTTAACTGACATAATAATTTCTCCCCCTTCTGTAGATGATTGTTTTTTTGCAACATAGAACCCAACTGTTTGTTCTGTCAGTTGAACGAAAGTTATTGAATGTAATCTCATGAGTTTATCATCTGCTCCTATTTATTTGTTGTTCTTATATTGTTACTTTTTGCTGATCCTATGGACCCTGTTAAACTGTCTTTTTTACTACTGCCGCTCTTTCTTAGGAATTTCCACATTGTGAGATTAATAAAGTCAATCCAACCTAATTGCATTTATTTTTATTCCATGAACACTTTCATAAGTCATAAGCACTACTGATCGGCAGGTACAGTCTACTAAACCTTTAATAGAGCTATGTCAGTGTTACACTGTTATTTGTTACATTACACACTTGTCAGTGTGTTGCAAGTTTGTTTGTTTTTTTCCCTATTGTCTCATTATCTTTTTATTATGTGTATTAATGACAAAAAAATCCCCCTGGGATTGGTAAAATTCTTTCTTATCTGATCTGATCTGATTTTATCTGATCTCGTCATTCACTTTAATACGTTCCTACACCCTTAATTCTAAAACATGCAAGATGTTTACTGTGTCCCATTACGTCCCATCACAGCTTCAGCCTAGTGCCAATGACGTCGCCCGAGTTAATAAAAGTTTCAGCCAATCAGGTCGCCCTCTTTACTGCTGGCGTTCCCGGATGTCATTCAACGCGTTTGTGAGCAGTTAACAGGTAGTTTTATAACCTGAAGCCTTATATTCTGCGAACTGATAAATTATACATATTGTGAGTTTTCAAAGACATTACGTTGTCTAACACAACGCATTTTCACCGTAATTTGGACACCTTACTCTGCTGCTAAAATGTTATCTAACAGCCGCATTTGCAGGCTAGCTAACGGCTCACCTTTCATTTTTACAACATTGCTAATTTAGCTAAGTGGATTCAGTACAAACTAAAGTAGATGACGAAAGTACAACTGGTATTTATAGTAGCCCAGAACTTCTTCTCTATATTACTATAGTTCAAAAATGGGGGAAATTTATATTATTAAAAATAGCTAAATGTATAAAATAGCAACTCTTGCACATGATGTATTCCGGTTTTAAGATTTAACTCTAGGCCAGGGAAACCCAACCCAAACCAAAATGTGTTAGATTTGTGGTGCATGATTGCTTTATGTTGTTAATTATACATGTATATACTCCAGGCTTATTGTTACTGCCTGGCATGCTTTTGTGTGCAGTTTTATCTGTACTCACATTTAAGTTGATCCTGTCTGTTGAGCCTGACATCAGCTCTGCAAAATGGCTAAAGAGGACAAAGGAGGAGAGTCCAAGCTGAAGAATAAGACAGGACGAAGTGATGACTGTTCCAGTGGAGACAAACAGTGAGTAACCTCATTAAATAAAAAGAAATTGACATCTAATTTCCCATCACTTGATTTTATACCAAATGCAATCTCTTCCCTGATTCCTTAGTTCAAGTGGGCTTGATACCCTACATGCTATAGAAACAATCCTTTTTTTAAGAACTGGAACATGTGGAGCACTTAACATCAGACTGTACATGTGGTTTTATTTTATGTGTATCTATATGGATATTTCATGTATAGAAACAATTTAATGCCAGGTGTGTGTCTGCTATAATAATGTGGATAATGTGGTGAGATCAGATTGGCAATACACTGAACGATTGCATTACATGATGTCTGTAATTTGCCTTGGTCTTTCATCTGCCTGAAAGTGCTATTCACTTAAGCTAAAAATGGAGAAAAGTGTATATATAACCTATAGTTTATTTCTGCCTTCCAGCCTCTGTACTTTTTTCTTCCTCTGTATGTCAGTGTTCCTTATCTCCTTGTCCCTGACACAAAGACTTGTCTGAATGTATTTTCATGAAAAGGATTTTGACACGGTGAAAAGCTACCATTAGAGTTGCTTTTACTCATTGAAATGCACTTTTTCTTGATACCATCCACTTTGTATTCGGTAGTCTGGTCTGTGTAATATTTGTTATTCAAGTGAAAGTAACCAGAAGTTAATAGCATCACAAACAACAGCTGTGCTGTATTATACACAACACTACATTTTGCAGCAGGAAACGCCTTCCGCGTTAGAACCAAAGATGGAGACAAATTGAGCTCCTGAATAAATGATCTGCACCAGCAGTCGTTAATCTAACCAAGTGTGAAGTGAGTGGGTGGGAACTTGCATTCATTATTGGGAGTGTTTGTACTCCATATTTTTATGAATAAATTAATTTACCATGATATCTGATGCATTATATGGGCAGAAAAACGTGGACCGAGTCATCCGTCTCTGGCATTTGTAATTTATCAGACTACTGAGAAGAACAGACACCTGTATCTATTAGTGACAGCCGCCTCTTGTGACGAGGCCTGCTGGCTTGCTGTCACATACTTCAGTGAAGGGAGAGGCTTGTTAAGAAAGAGGAAATATAATACAGCCTGTTCTCATTGCTAACTCTTCTTTTTTCTGTTTACTGCCCGTTTTCACCTCTCATTCCAGCATTTATTTTAATCTCTTTCTTTCTCTCTGGCTCTTTCTGTAGAGGGAAATCCAATAAGGCAAAGGCCAAAACCGCAGAGTCTCAACGGACAAAGAAGGGGACAAAGCAGCAGAAGGTATTTTTCACTGTCACCAGTAGTTTCCTTTATTCTTACCCCTGGGAGAGTGACTTCAAGTTCAGCTTAATTAAGAGGCCCAATACATTTTTATGTAAATGCCCATTTGTCATTTGATCTTTGAGTCAGTTTTACTGGTACTAAGTAACTATTCACAAAACAGTTTAGTGTGGCCTTGGTTCTTATTTTATTAGATCGCAATACAAGCAGTGAGGATCTGCTATTATGCAAGAGTAGTAGTCATATCTACTACTAGTCATAGTCATCTACTAGTCATATCCAGTTCGATATTGCTAGCTAGATATTTTTGCTTTGTGAACATGACACTGTTTGGGAGGCTTGGCAGCTTGCTCTTGCTCATCATGCTGGTGCTGCAAACAAGTAACAACCCAAGTGCTCCAACGCTGGGTTTCACTCTAATGAGTCTGGGTGTCAGATAACACGGACTTTGTCTAGAATACCTGTACTTTTTTATGTTGTGGTCCGCCCAGCATCTTATTTGAGCTGATTTTTTTTTAATTTGTATATTTTCTTTATATATATATACATTTTTCAGTGTTTCAGTGCAGTACTTCTCTCAGACTGTTGGACAGTTTGTTTTAGTCTTAAAACCTTACATTTTGTAGATTTGCTGTGCTTCAGTGGGCTACCTCAAGTGTTTTCCTTCAGAAAGCCATTGTAGTCTTCACGCTAATGGCTTGCTTCTGGACATCACAGTCCACAATCAGTACAACTTGCAGGGGTTAAGAAGGACGGAGGCAGGTGTAAATTGTCATCTTTTTGGCAAAGTTTGTTTTGAAAAGGTGACTAGTATTTAATGCAGTTTTGTGTTTGACATTTTCCCCACACCGAATAGGCTTGTTTGAGTTTGCATTATTATATCTAATACATAATGAAAAAATAATAACATAAATTATAAAAACAATTATTTCTGGTTTATGTTTTACATTAGACCTTCTCTGAAACTGACTCTGCAACCTTGTTATGATCTCATCCTTTGTGACCACAATTCCAGAAAGAAAATGATGAACAAAATTTAGGGTTTCGAATTGGATCAACCACTTAATTGAAAAAGTAAAGTTAAATGTATAGTCTTCAACGGGCATCTCTTCTCAAAAGATGGTAACACTATCCGCTTTCGGAATGGGCTTCCGATCCACCATATGGCCATAAGTTTTGTGATTGCCACCGCCAAAAAGCAGTTCCTGAGCTATTCTCCATCGCCTCTGCTAACTCCACAAAGTATGAGAAAAGCAGCCAGAGACTTTACAAGGGCAGTAACCTGGTACCCTGCAATAGAAATTGTTTTTGTTAGAATGACAAAACAAGGAACAGGTAGGATTTCTTGACACCGATATAAGTTACCAGTTCACTCAGATGGCCATCCTAGGCCATCACAACCAGGTCTGCTCTGATGTGGAAACAATTATCCATGACTCACATTATTTTGTATTAACTTCAGGCAGGTTGTCTGATATTAATTTGCATACATACATTTGAGTTATTTCACTGAAAGTGGAAAGGGAGTCTGAATGAATCAACACCAGCTATTTTCCAAAACACATGAGTGAAAGTGAAACAACTGCCATACAATCTTCCTTGGAGGAGATTCCTCTGGACAACAGCTCCAACAATGTGGAGGTCTTCAAACACTCAGCTAAAACTGGCTGAGTTGTTTTGGATGCAGCTCGAATCTAGTGGTGATATACTCTACTAAACGGAATGGCACTAGTCAGTTGAAACAGTGCTTGGGGTTTGCCAAGCAATTATGGGAGTCTTTTCTCACAGTCAGACAGGACAGAACTGCAGATGGGCCAAAACAAGCCTGACCTCCCACAGTGTTCCCTCATAATGGTAAAAAAGCTTAACCATAACTTTATTACAGTTACAATTATGATATTACAATTATTACTGTTACTGTTATTATTAGCAGCTGGTAGCCTAGTGGCATTCGGCCTGTGATCAGGAAGTCACGGGATCAATTCCCACTTAGTGAATGGGTTAAATTCAGAGGTGGAATTTCGTGCTGTTCACACTGTGTGCTGTGGTGTGTTCATGTTTGACAAAAAATGGTCGCTTTCACTTTCATTATTAATGTTGATTTTCTGTGGACTAAACATATCTGCGCTCATCAAAGATGACCTTATAATGCAACCAAAAATGATTGTGGCAACAATAATAGCAATAATAATAACATGAAAAGCAATAATAATTCGTAGCACTAATTTGTGTTTAATGTTTGGGGAAATATCTCCAAAGTTTTCATGTAGGAATGTCTAACCATGTGGGGATCAAAAGAAAAGATGGATGAACTCATTTTGTAGAAGGTTCCATTAAAGTGGTTATTTTCCTTCTGTTACAGTAACTTGTCAAGATAAGGCAGTGCTTGAAAGCTTTTATGTGACATTGTGACTGACTGTACGG
>JBBPCW010000017.1:10666678-10685372 GCA_037974425.1 Phenacogrammus interruptus | reverse complement strand
GGCCACTAGTACTTCCCAACCATCCTAAAAATACAAAAACTGTCGATAAATAAATAGCCAAGTTCCAGTGAAAGCACCTTTAGCATCGTTGGGGAGGCTCCTGTCCCACAAACCATTTTCAAAATCTTTAGAGTGCACAGAGCCAAAGAAAGTAAGTTCTGAATGAGCAAGAGAGAACACAAAATGAAGCAAAAGATAGCAGCTATGTTCACTTCAGTCGTTAAGGCCATGAAATCCCGTCAGTTCCCGTTAGGAGTCAGAAATACTGAATCTTGCTCAGCTTTTTCAATATTTAAGCATTGCACACCATTCAATATTGTTCAAGACACATCAAGACTGATTAATGTTTACGCCAAAAACAATGTGCAGTTGTATGAATCCCCATAACCTGTAAATGTGGTTTGAATGGTCAAATCAGTGTCTCATATGCTGTCATTTTGCTGTCTTCAAATGATCTGTTTGTTGAACAAGGTCCATTAACTGATTGCTAGAAGTTAGTGTTATCTCTAAGTTGTTTTATGTGATTTAACTTCTCATTTCTGCATTTTCCTCTTAACGTTAAGGTTTTGTACAGTTTTGTAAATGGCCTGCGTGTTGTCAGTGTTTCTATGTAATCTAAATGACATCATGATGTTTAGGTGCTTTTGTGTTTGAACAGTAATGTTTACTGTTGTACTCTGTTAAAATGTCTAAACATACTGATCAACACATTTGCCATATGCAATTTTGCAGCAAATCAACACAATTTGCTTCCTGTACCTTTTGTAAGAATCCTTGGGGCTTGATGTCAAGTATCACAACATACATCAGTAGCTGATGTGTGTGTTTCCAGTAGCCCTGTTCATTTCTGTTAAAGTAATAATACATTTTATTTATAGCGCCTTTCACAACTGTCAAGGTCACTTTACAGAAGTTATACAGAAATAAAAAAATAAGGAATAGATACATTAAATTGAAGAGTTTATAATCCTTGTGTTATCCTCGAATGTTCAGGGAGGGCGTTCCACTTTGGGGGGCCGTCCGGTAGTTAAAGTACACTCTCCACAGATACGGCGGACCAGCTGATTATTTTTAGGCAATATGGTGACTCTCTTGGCATGGATGACACACAGTTTCGTGTCATCAAACAGAACAACCAAGTCTCGCCTCACTGGCTTCCTGCATGGCCATGACGGCAGAGCTCTGGAAGCCGAGGTCAGTCTTGAAATCTCGATCTCACGCACCAGGCGCTGGAAGGGCAGCTTATGGGTCAGCAGCACCGTCGATTTTTAGTAGCGGTGTATCTCTCTCTGAGCCACGGTGCTGGGCCTGTAACAGTGAGGGTTCTTCACGGCACTGGTGGCCAGAGAGCTCTTGAGAGCCTTCGTAGCCAGTTGCTTCCTGGGTGCCTTACCAGCAGTGGATTTGCAGGTGGTCTGCTTTGTTCTTGCCATAGTAGTGAAGTGAGATGGTGTTTGCCACAAGAAAATTAGTAGTAAACAAACACAATCTATTCTATAATTTATAGTTATATTTACTCTGCTGCTTCAAATTTAACCACAGGTTTAAAGGTTTCATGAAAGTTTGTCATCCTCCATTCTGAATTTACATGCTTTAATGTAGATTAAATGGCCACATCCATAACTGAATCTGGAGCAGGAAAGAGAGAATAACACCAAAGGTCTTTTCAGGTGTCAATACAATGGAAGCTTAGGATTGAAATTAACTACAGTATGACATTTGCAGTAGTGCAGCATTCGTGATTTCACATTTTATATTGATCTCATAATAAGTGCAGCCAGCCATAAAGAGATGTGCTAGGCAAATTATTGAACTATTGAGCTTTTTTTTTACTCATCTTTCTTCGGGTGGGTGATTTTTCTTTATCAGTTTTAATAGAATCTTTTGGCCGTGTTCAGACCTAAGTTTTTCCGGTCAGATTTGTGTGACTGTGATTGGAGAGATGGATGATGGATTATTCATTGGGGGTGACGATGGGGGTGTTGTGGAACCAGGGCCGTGCTCTCCGCACCCCAGCAGGGCCTAGGGCCTATCATGCAGAATTAATTTCGTGCTGCTTAGCGCTCAGTGCTCTTGAAAATACGATTTGTGTAAAGGCATTGATATGCTAATCCAGACAACTCGCTCCCCACATACGAACAAATCCAATTTAACTGTTTTATTATAACACGGAAGCCTCGCCTCGCCTCACTGAGCACAGTCTCCGCCCACTACCCTGCTGTCAATCGGAGGGAGAGAAAAAAAGATGGGGAATAGAGACTGATAAAACAGATCAGTGTGATATCTTTTCATATGCTGATCTGTATGGGGACATTCTCTGCCTGTAAGATGTAGGTGCCCCTGCAGTACTACTTGGTTATGCATATCCACATAGATCTGAGAGCAGATCTGCACCAGTAACTTTTTTGACTGCATTTCAGTACTCATGCAAAATGTTTGTTTGTTTATTTAAACCACCATTTAGTTTTTCATTAAATCAAAATCCATGTTATGACTCAGGTGCGAGTCATAATTAATTCCATGCATTTCTATGCATGACTCAGTTGCCCTTAGAACTCACCATGTCTTCTGCCGCAGTTGCTGGGCAAACATTAATGAGAAGACAGGAGGTTAAGTGGAAGTGCACACATTGGAGTGTGTACAGAAAGAAGGGAGGTGCATTTATGTCTTTTAGTGTGAGTAATTGGCTCACATTAGAGGCTTATTTAGCCAATAATTTGACTTACCTTAAATGGATTACAATATATTTAAAATGGTGCTTGGAAATTTGTGAATGCTTTAGAATGTTCTAGATTTCTGCATTAAGTATGTGAGGATTTAGCATATGAGGATTAGCAGTTAATTTGAAGATGAGTCAGGTGTTTGTAATCAATGAGATGACAGTCAGGTAGTGGTGGGTTCTCTTTTTCTAGTTGAAAAACAGGGATCAAACAGTATAAAGTACAATCATCACAAAACATGTTTATAGAAATGTATCATGACACATGATGCCTCAGGATATCAGTGTTTTTGAAGCCAAAAAAGGTTTAACAAAAAAACACCACCAAAAGCTTGGACTTTACAGCAATCCCCAGGAGTGGTTGACCACAATAGATTACAAGAGTGAAGAATGAAGCTAATGTTTTAGAATGCCCAAGTCAAAGATGTGAACCCAAGAAATGTTGTGGGAGAACCTGAAATGAACAGTTCGTTTGAGGAAACCAGAGTTGAAACTGTGCTTTATTTAGTGGGTCACACCAGATACTGAAAGAAATGGTTCACATCCTGCCACTGATACGTATGTAATATGTATCATGTTTTTCAATAAATAAATGGACATGTATATATAATGATTTGGATTATATTTATGCAGAAATATGGAAACTTCTAAAGCGTCTGTGTACTTTGACATCCCACTCTGTATGCTGCGTCTCATACACTATCAGAATTGATGCTGTGTGCAAAAATTGGAGTACACTTTCAGTTGATCCACTGGCAGGTAAATGACTCATGCCTTAATACAAGTCTGTAGACTTATCTGAGCAGTTAACTAAAACTAATGATTATCAACTATTACCTAGAAAAATAATGCTATTAAAGTTACCTAAAAGTCTAATTTTTACACTATGAAATACTGTTACAAATGGTTGCTAAGGAGGGCTGAACTGAAATAAACTGCTCATAGAGTGATCAAGCATGCAAAAAAGCTACCTACAGAAAGATTTTGCTGGAATAGTTTTTTGTTCTTCTGTGCAGTGTGCTACATGTCAATGTAACATACAAAAGAATGCCAGGACCCAAGGCTTTCCTCAGAAAAGCATTGCCCAGAGCATCATATTGCCCTCACTGGCCTTCTGCCCAAAGTGCTTTGTGGTGTGTTCTGTTTCCAGAGTAAGCAAGGTGTATATATCCAGCCATACACATCAGATCAAGCTACCTTCTTCAGTTGGTCCAGTTCCCCTATTGCATGCACTTTGGGTCCTGGATGGCGGTTTACCCTCTGACTAGTCTGCAGCTATGCAGCACCATACTTGGCAAGCTGTGATGCTCTGCATATTTTTATAACTTTCTATAACTAGTATTACCTTATTCAACAGTTTGTGAAACAACAGATCTTCTGTGGAACTGAACCAGAAAGGCTAGACTTTGCTTCCCATACATGACCAGTGCTGTTTAATTATGATAAAAGCAGTATACATAACCCTTAGTCTGGTGTATTTGTCAAATCAGCAACAGCTTCTGTGTATCTGCTGTCCTACACTGAAAAAATCAAGTGTGATAGTTGTTTTTGGTCTGCGAGCAGCCTCAGTGTAAACCCCTATTGCTTTGTGATTGTGGGTATTGAATTAGATTTATTCAATAGCACAGGGACTGAGGTCAAGCTGGAATTATGTCAGAGGTGATTGATTGCTAATAGTGTGGTGCTGGGTCTTTGCTGGATGTGTGAAAAGCCAGAGAGTTTGTAGTTAATTTCAATCTTATGTCCTCTCTTTCTCCTTCCCACTGCAGCTTATGTACAAGCACCCCAGGGGTGCCATTGGGGTGTGTGAGTGTGTCCACGACATAGAGGGGCAAGCAGGTCACTCTTTTTGAAAGAAAACATTGAAATTCTGTGTATAAGAGCCTGTGGTCCTGGCCCTAGGAGGGTAGATTACAGTGATTCACTGTTATAGTGACATTTAAGAGACAGGAAATACGGACCTTTGGAATGTATTATAAAACAAGTTGGAAAAGTTGTTGTGTGGTAGTCCCTGAAGCTGTGACCTCTGTGTTGGTCAGCCTACCCACCCACCAACCCCCACGGCTCATGGGAGGTGTGATCATTATGGGTGAGGCAGGTCAGTGCTTTGCCTCTCTCAGGTGGTTTCATTCGTTTGGCTAGATTATGGCGCTCATTAGCCTGCTGCTGTGAAGCTAAAGTCCTGTCCACATCCTTCAGTAACATTGGAGAGTTGCCTTGTGGTAGTGCATAGGCATTGAACCCATTGCGTCTACTTTAAAGTCGAGGGAATTTTCATGTGTTTTAATATAAACTTGATTTTCATTTGGTTACTAATGGGCTGTTCATTATGAAAGATTAGGGAGCATTTTGGAAAATAAAAATAAAACACAAGAAATTCATTGTATGTGTTTAGCTTTGGCTAAGGAGGTTTGAAACTTTTGGTCTATGTGTTCTAAGGTGTTGTTAGGTCAAAGATAACCGATAAACAACTCTGTCAAGATGAATGAAGTGGAGCTGTGTGTGTGTGTTTGTGTTTGTTCAGGAGATGACTCTAGAGGAGCGGATGCTGATTACTGACCTGAATAAGTGTGACTTTGGAGAGCTTCATGCTATGCATAGGCAGAAAGTGGAGGCCAGGAAAAACATGAACAAAGAAGAGAAGCTGGTGAGCACCCCAGTTCCATCAAATAGCTGAAACTAAACAGTTGCATAGTATTGGTTCACTGCATGTTGCTTTTTTCCACCATATTCCAGATTATTAAGGAAGCTAATCAGAAAATTTTAGAGGAATATGGCTACTGTGTGTTGGACCATCATCGGGAGCGCATTGGAAACTTTAAGATTGAGCCGCCAGGGCTGTTCAGAGGCAGAGGAGACCATCCTAAACAGGGCATGCTGAAGAAGAGACTTCAGCCAGAGGACATTATCATCAACTGTAGCCGGTAACAGCCTGTAGTCAGCAGCAGACTAATATTTAAGACCCTATGCAAGCTTACATAGTCATTGTTCTTTTTAGGCATGTATTCTGATTTTCCAATATTCAAATTCCAAGAATATTTAAATAGTTTTTTTTTTTAATCAAATAGTGTTTTTGCTTGACATGGCATAATTGTGGTTTGTAGCTTCTCTTATATAGTACAAGTCTTATATATGTTCAAAGATGTGTCTCCACAGTGTTTGATGGTATTGCATACCCTGGTCTACTTTGCAGAGAGTCCCGTATCCCAGAGCCCCCTGCTGGTCACAAATGGAAAGAGGTTCGACATGACAACACAGTAACGTGGTTGGCTAGCTGGACCGAGAACGTACAGGGTTCTTGCAAATATGTGATGCTCAATGCAAACTCCAAACTGAAGGTATAAAGTCTGCCCCTCATTAGCTTTTGCGTTTCTTTTTTCTTTTTTTTTTTCCGAGCCCCACCCCATCTCCCCCTCCCTCATTTCCTCCCAACCCCATGTCAATCTGTATTTGCGTCTCTTGGCTAATAGATTAGGTTTTGATGACATTTAGCTGTAGCGCTTGGTGCTGGTTAATCAAACAGAGCAGAGAACGAAATGCATTCTGAAGCAATGCGTTTTTGCCTAGTTCCCCCTCACCATGCTTCATCTCATCATTTGTCTCGCTCCAGTCACTGCCTCTCTCACACACAATCAAATCAGGATGCAAAGCAATCAATTCCATCATTACTCAATTACCCACGCCTCACAATAAGCAAGGTTATTCTCACAGGAATGCAGATGTAGAATATGCTACTGTGTACACTTTCTCCGCTTGTCTTTTTTCTTCTGCTGCGACTCTGTCTGTCTGCCAACATTTCTTTATTTTTCTCTTTTCTGCCTCCTCTCCACTCTATAGCAATGAATGCACACATCTCAGTTTGCCAGAGTGTTACTGTGGCAACACAAGATGTAGAGGGTACCAGTGTTGTGGGCCAGTTAAATTACCACAAGCCATGGGCACAAAAACATAAGCTAACCTCTAACACTAAGGTGCATGGAAAATTTGAACACATACACATAGTAGTGGCACAAGCAGAAGTAAACCATTAAATTTTTTCACTCTAACTTGGACTTCATATGTGGTGTATTTGACCTGATTGACTGGTGTATTGTTATTTGCACTTTTATTTGAGGTGAAAATGCTTTAAATATGTCTAGGCTTTGAAGATGTTCTGTGAAAATATTAAAGGCAACAAACACTGTAAAGATTAGCTGGGGTGCTTTGAATCTGATGAGGTAATGTATTTCACATTGCACAGGGGGAGAAAGACTGGGAGAAGTATGAAGTGGCTCGCAAGCTCAAGACATGTGTGGATGCTATCCGATCCCAGTACCAGGAGGACCTTAAGTCTAAACAGATGGGCACTCGGCAGAGAGCTGTGGCGCTCTACTTTATTGACAAGGTCAGCCCCCATGCACATATTTGCATGCACATTCTCATTTTCTATCCACCTGCTTAGAAATGATTGGAAATGCTTGCGGCTTTCCTCAGCTTGCGGCTTGCCTCAGCTTGTAGCCTAGTGGTTAGGGCATTCGCCCTGCGATCAGAAAGTCCAGGTTCGATTCCCAAGACCTCTAGGCACAGCTGAGGTACCCTGAGCAAGGTACCGTCCCCACACGCTGCTCCCCGGGCGCTGTGTTCCTGGCTGCCCCCTGCTTCACTTGGTGAATGGGTTGAATGCAGAGGGTGAATTTCGTGCTGTTCACACTGTTTGCTGTGGTGTGTTCACGTATGACCGAATGATCACTTTCAAATTTCAAATTGAAAGACTTAGTGGTAGTAATATATGTCGAAAAAAAATGCAAAGTGATAAAAGAACATGCACTGGTTTGTGGACAGTTCTGATAAATAGTCATTTTGCACATCATCTACTCACTACTTCTCATGACCACTGTGAAGGTCATGTTTAAGGACTTTTTGAAGCTCTCAGACATTTGTACCTCTCTGCTAAATTATCCACAAGTATATCTCGACTGCTTGCTGATTTTTTTCTTTTCAGTTGTTTTGAGGCTTAGCACTGTTTGAAATGAAACATTTTATCTCAAACCTCTAGATAAATTGCTGTTACTCAATGATGGATGTGATATTATCTATCAAACTATCGAAATCATGCCTTATGTCTGCTTGGGGCGGCTGGTGGCCTAGTGGTTAAGGCATTTGCCCTGTGATCGGGGGGGATCAGACAATGTTGAAACAAAGACAATTAGTCAAATAAATTTTTGTTTGTTTGGCTTTAGTTTTAAATGATGTACAGCATTCAGGTGAGGAATACCCTCAGTCACTTGAATACTTTGATTAAGATGAATGAACATGTTTAATGTTATAGCTATAATATGTATTGAGGATGTTCTATTTTTAATTAGAAAATATCATAAGCTTGTATATAGCTGTTTGAGACAGCTGTAAAGAATTAAAATAGAATGCAAAATTACTCTGCATGTTTAAAAGTACACAAACACATAACTGCACCCACTGATGCATTCAACCTCATCAGTTAGTGTATGTACCCCTTTGTAGGGACAAAAGATCAGAATTTGACACACATTATTAGCCTCTTCCCTGCCCTGGAGTTTACAAGGGTTAAGTGCTTACAGGACACCGCAGCAGGCTCTGACTGACATTGCTGCAAATTGAGCTCATGACCTCCTGGTAGCTGGACGGCATCCCCTCCTGCAGCAATGCCCAAACCCCCTTACGCAAGGCCTGAATCCAAGTTCCGGTTTCAAGTGAATTTCTTTGTGTGTTTGTGTGTGTGCACAGCTGGCTCTGAGAGCAGGTAATGAAAAGGAAGAAGGGGAAACAGCTGATACAGTTGGTTGCTGCTCTCTGCGAGTTGAGCACATCACTTTGCACGACACACTCGATGGAGAAAAGTGTGTGGTGGAGTTCGACTTCCTGGGTAAAGATTGCATCCGCTATTACAACAAGGTTCCTGTCTCCAAAAGGGTAAGGCCACATGTGTAATCATTATGCCAATCATCGTTTTCCCAGCTGCAGAACGCAGCAAAGCATTGTTTATCCTCTCTGTATCATGGTCCCACACACTTGGAGTAAGCTGTATCTGTAATGTAAAAAGCACACTAAAATCTGAGGGCAAGGCATTGCTGCTATAAAGCAGGTTGGGTCATTTGCCTTTCACTGTGGAAATTATAATTATGCTTTTAATATGGTAATACAGGAAACTAACCTAGTTTAGAAAGCATGTGTGGGTAAAAATGCTTGCTTCTGTCAAACACTGTTTGCCAGCACAAGCTTTCTCATTATTTAAATGAGAACATTTAAGCTAAAGTCATCAGGTAAGAAATAATTAGTTCTCTGAATATTTAACAGGTTCACTGAGAGAGGAGGAGAGTTGTTGGAAATGTCAGATATAATTGAAGGAAAACGCAATTTCCTTACCCCCCTCTGTCCCATCTTTATGATGAATAAGAATGAAATGTTGAATCTGGTGCTAGCTGATCCCATAAGTTTGTCATATTGGGTTATTTTGTGTTAGTGTGACTAATGACATGTTAAGTTTTGATCTCCATCTTGAGTAGAAACGTGTAAGTGGGGGGTGGGGGTGGAGGCAGCTGCAGCCTAGCCAGATTGGGCTGCTCAGTGTATGGTAAATGCGGTAATGATGTGTAAAGCTTGGTAAGTGCTACACTCTCCGTGATTACGATTTTGACGAGTCCGTGGATGAGTCAATCACCACTTTGGTCGCCACTCTGTTCAGTCAGTCAGGGACTAAGTCCCTCATCGCTTGACAAGCATGGCTGCTAGCTTCTGTTTTTCCCTACATTTGGCTCAAGGACAAATAGTTATTCAAATGAGTCTGTTTAAAAAGAAACACATCTGCTATCATTAATTAGTAGCGTGCATATTTTAGCCTTTAGTTTATGCAGCAGGAGTGGAAGAAAACAGGACTTCGTGGAAATGTCAAATATAATTGAGTTCTGGTTCTCTCTCTCACACTCTCTTACTCACTCTATCTTTCTCTCTCAAGTCAGTGCTGGTATAGGCCTCAGGTTGATTTTTGTTGTCTTTTCCATTCAGGTTTTCAAAAACCTCCAGCTTTTCATGGAAAACAAACAAGAAGGAGATGACTTGTTTGATCGACTGAATGTGAGTATCTCTAGGGGAAGATTCTGAATTTATTCCAGGATTTCTCGGTTAGCCAAGTAATGCAAACCTTAAGTCCAGAATATCCAGTTGGAGGAAAGCTACTGAACGGTCCATGAGTTGGTTTAATTCATCATATTTACTAAGGATTCTTGTTTTGCCCCTCTTCTTTTATATCTCTATATAAAATTTGTTTGCTCAACTACAGCCATTGTTGGTCATCCTCAGGTCATATGACTGACCTGATATTCAATATGAAATTGAATGTGAGTGGGTGTATTATCTCTTGTGGCCTGGCCTGAATGCAATGATACAGAATGTGCAGAAAGAGAGGGAATGAAAGATAAAAGGAGAGAAAGATATACAGGCTGGCCAGTTACTCGTAGGCGGAAGTACAGAAAATGATATTGCGCTCCATGCTGCTCTTTCGACACTGAGGTGACCTGAGTGAAGGAGAATGAGAAAGCTCAGCTCACAGTGGCCTGCAAATCTTTCTGTAAATCGTATTACATGCTACTCTGTGTGTGAATTTGTATGTCCATATCAGTGTTGCTGCTATGCTGATTTGTCCGTTCTGGAAAATGGGCAAATTCCTGCCCCTAACACCAGGTAGGTCAACATGAGTAGGTCAAATATTTCCCCCCTCTCTTACAATATAGTCTGTTTGTGCCTTTGGTTCAGCACTAGGGATTTTGACAAAACAAGTATAAAACAAGTAAAAAAAAAAAAGTGCTGGCTTTTTTTGGTCTGTTAAGTGTTATATATATTAACTGGAAATTTTGTGTACACTACCCATTTAAGGGGTCTGCACATGACTAGACACTTGGCTCAGTTGCATCATGACTGACTGTATACAAACTTTGTTGTAAGGCTACAACCCTTGGTTATTTGCATAATTGACTTATCAGTCTAAATCGATCTTCATTCATCAAGAAAAGTGCACTTAGTAGCTTTTATCAAGGGCTTGGCAACAGATCTGCTTTGCTCTTGACACTGCTATTCATATCAATACGAAAGATGCAGAAACAAATCGAAACAACACAAATAAATTGTATTTGTCTCCAGGTATAACAGAAACAAACCAAATTAGTTTGTTTCTGTGCAGTCGGAAACATCATCCTCAAACCGTTTAATGCTGATCTCACAGATTAATACAAATCTCCACTGAAAACAATTTAGACAACCTATATCATTTTTGCAAAAGGGAAACAAATCAAAGGGTCACAGTGGCAAAGAAATAGCATAATTTAACTTTGCCGTTTACATGATTTCTCATTTTAAACATCACACAATGTATTTTTCTTTTCAATACATTAGTTAGCTTAATAGCAGACAGCATGTCACTGTGTTAAGTTGTATTTTTTATTTCATATTTATTTGACTCTTTAGGCCAGGGAATGAGAGAAACCAAACTGTGCTGGACATCAAGTACCAAATTTCAGCACCCCTGCATTATCCCTTAAGTCAGCTGAGAACTTCTAGAGTGTAATAAAAATTATATGATCCTTTAAAAGGGTGTGGCACTTTAGAATCATGGGCTCATCTAGGCAGCTGAATGAGGATCGAAAGATGATAGAAAGAGAAGACGATAACAGATCCTGCTTCCTGCTTGCAAATTTTACTGTCTGAAATGCTATTAAGAACCAGATGTTAAAAGTAACTGTTGTACAGAATCTTGAACATAAATAAAACATTCTGAAAGAAAAATAATGCTCATATACTGGTTAGGCATATGAAGCAAATCCCTCCCCCCTCATATTGCTACCAAGCATGGGAATGATGTTTTCTTTGTGCAGTGTTGTTGCACAACCTTTATCTAAATTGAAGGGTCATGAGAAGGGTCTCATCACAATCAAGATGCCTTTTGGACTTAAGTGCTTTCCTATGATCATCAAAGGCATAATAGGAGAAATAACCTTGCCACCTATAAAGCATGATTGTGTATCTGTTTTTGGAGGGGTTTTGTAGCAGCCTGTTGCACAGGAAAGATTAGGGGGAAGTGTGGAGTCTACATAATATCACCAAATCCTGACCGAAGAACTACTTCAAGAAAAACAGATTTAAGTTTTGGAAGGGTCTTTACTGTCCCTAGACTTAAATCTTTAACATTTTCTTAGCTATCTATGAAAATCTGCCAACTAGAACTGTTCTATAAGGGGTCGCAAATGGAATGGCTGTTAGTTTGCTACAGCAGATGGGTTTCAGGCTGTGATTTCAACCAAAGGAAAATAAGTACTAGCTGAAAGAGTAATTAAAGACTGAAAATCTGTGAACCTGCCACATTTTGTTGTACTCTTCACAATATGTTACATTCAGCAAATTCATAATGATTTATTTTAAAATAAGAAGAAATGTGTCATATTGAAGTTTGCTTCATGCAGAAGTGGTGTTGACTTCTTTTCATTTAGAAAATCAACAAAATATTTAATTTGACTAGGTGTGCTGAAACTCTCACATATCTTTGAGAGACAATCTTTAGTTTCTGGTCTGTTTCTTGTGGTTATGTGCTACTTTGTTCCTCGAAGGAGGTGAAAGTTTAGTTGCAGAGCGGCACTGTTTCAGTTAAAATGGTGATGCCACTGTTCTTCTAATAAACTCCCAAAAGTGTACAAACACCAACTCTATCAGGACTCTTTGTTTCTCTTAGTGTAAATGTATTTTGCTGTGTGTGAACTGTTGCACAACCTCAGGTGGCCAACCTGCTACTGAAGTTTTTAAAAGACCCCATATCTGATTGACTGCGGTTTGTGGCTTATTCGCAACACTACTTATAACTTTGTCATGAATATCTGCAGTAGAATGACAAACTTTTAAATGTTTTTGTTTAATCAACAACATTATAAAATAAATTCAGTTTCTTTTTTGCACAATCATTTCTAAATATGGGCTGTGGAGTAGCAGTTCTACCCAAAACATTATTGTATAAGTGCATTAGTATATATGTCCATGATTGAGACTTCAACCACTGAAAGTCGTGTGCTTTTCTGTATGAACACAAGTAGGAATAACTTGAAAAGACTAAAAATTGAGTAGCATTCTTGATTAATCCAATGTGAGACCACTTTCTTGGAGATAACCATGAAATAAAGAGGTCATTATAATACATTTGTGTTCACCAGAACATTCTCTGCAAGGGAGAGCTATTAGCATTCAAATCACTCTTGCATGTTTCACTAAAAGAAAGGAAACTCGTACTCTTACTGCTTCATGTGGTGAATGGGTTAAATGCAGAGAAAGAATTTCATATTGTTCACACTGTGTGCTGTGGTGTGTTCATGCATAACTATAAGGGGCCACTTTGCTTTGTCAAAAAGCCATAGATTAATGTGTGCTGTGGTGTGTTCATGTATGTCACTTTGACATCACTTCACTTTCAGTAGATTATAAATGTAATTGATAGTGACAGCCATAATAGATTGTGTCTTGGATCTAAACTTTTATCTGTAGTTCGTAAAAGTGGACTGTCTGTAGTTGTCTGTGGACTGTAGTGAACTTTGTATGATGAGCCTGAACCAAAAGCATATTGGATAGGATAGTGTGGGGCTTGGTCCAGGTAAATTTTTAAAGATGTTATGTTTACCTAATTGGTCTGGCCAAAAGATCCAGCTGAGAGGTAAAAAATAAAAATCCCAGATGCTGGAGAGCTCAATGCGTGAGTCAACAGTGTATGGGCATACAGAATTAGTCAGGCTTCAATGGAGACAGCCACAGCAGTTGGTGCAGATGTTCTGCCAGCCTATTAAAGCTCATATTTGCAAAATACTCCCACATCAAAGCTAAAAGTCTGCAGTATTATTAATATCCGAGATATATTACAGTTAACCTTGGTGGAGGCTGCAAGACACGGCCGGAGTCATGAGCACAGAGGGGAAATAAAGCTGGTCCAGGATGCGGTGTTAGCATGTGTTGCTGGTATTGTTGTCTGTGTGTAGCTGATGGGAATTGGTGTTTTGTGGTGAGGTTATGCCTGCAGTTATGTGGTAATGAGCTGTAGGTGTTTCTGAATGGTAATCCTTTTAGACACATGAATTCTTCCAAAAAATGGTAAAACAAAACCATGTAGACCAGACATTAATGGTTTTGCTTTTTTCTGTTTTGCACATAGAGCCCACACTACTGCTTTCTGACAGCTATTTAAATTTTAACTAATACCATTTAGAACCACCATTGTGTTTTTTTTCCAAATGCTACCCAGTGTGGTTTAGGAAATCATTTTTGCTCCATTTAGTCTCTTCGGACACGCGGAAGACCACCATCTTTCTAAACACAACAGTGCCATCTAGTGTTAAGGTTTCTGTGCATATGTGTTGTTGGTTAAATAACTTGTGTATTGTATTACATATGTATTGTTTTCTGTATTTCCAGACAGCAATGTTAAATAAGCATCTGAATTCTCTAATGGCTGGTCTGACGGCCAAGGTTTTCAGGACATACAATGCCTCCATCACACTGCAGCAGCAGCTTAAAGAACTCAGCAATTGTGAGTATCTTTTTTTTTTTTTTTTTTTACTCTTTCTTTCTACATTCCTTACTTGATTCTTTCTCTCCATGTATTTGTTGTGGTTATGGTGACTCTCTTGCCTTGCTCTCCTACTTTTATTCACCGCAATTCCCTCTACAACTATTTGCATATGAAAACTGTACATCCTCGTGATAGCTCATGCTCATGCATGTAGGGGCGGCTTTCATACTTTCACTATATTCTGAAAGTGGGTTGTGTTATACAAAATAAGCCTTTTACACTCACGGATTTCACACACCAGTGATCTAATCGTACCGCATAAAGAGCCGGAGTGGATGAGTGGAGACATGAAGCAATACACCATCCCTGTTTTTTAAAGCTGTCACCTACTCCTTCAGTCACACAACTAATTAAATTTAAGACTCATATGAAGTAATTACTTTGATGGGCTTTTTGCCATGCTGTACTTTGTAATTGAGAAGGAAATCATCCATCATCAACAGCTGTCCACATTCTATCATTTAGAGCCAGTCTACTAAAGTCTACTTTGGGGGGTGGGGGGCATATATACATATCATTATTGACCAGTATAGGAACTGGAGAGGAGTGCACAGGAGCATATGTCTCTGGCTCAGCTTGCTTTGTTCCCATTTAGCTCCTCCCAGCAGGCCATATGCTTAGCACATCAGTCATTGATGTGGTCTGTGTGTGTTTACTGGTGTATGTGCACTGGCATGCATGCACAATGAATTCACATTTTGCATGTGTGTGACCATGCTGTGTACAATTTTTAGTTGATAATTGCTGCTGCTCTCTGCTGTGCCCGAGTTGCTGTCTTTGAAGGCAGGATGTGTGTGTGTGCACGCGCATGTGTGTATGTTGTCTTCATGCTTTGCAGCTAAAAGTAAATCTGTTTACTGTATCTGCTACAAACCATAATTAAATCCACTACACACACAGCAAGTGCTCAACCCACGGGTGGTGTGTATATGTGGGTATGAGCATGCAAGTAACAGATGGCAGGGATGTTAGTGTTAAATGTGTCTTCCACAAAGATGCACACTTCAATTGCTGTATTATGTGCTTCAGCTGAAACAATGAGAAAATTCTCCCACCCTGTCTAAAGTACATGTGTTTGCTTTTATTCTTTTGATGGATTTAAGTTTTTGCTCTGTTTTCAGGAAAATGTTACAGAGCTCCCATCCATTGCAGCTTGTCTACAGACTTTAAAGCTTTAAAAAACGTTTCTGAAAATTTCTGAATAAAAAAATAGATATTTAGAGGGGTTTGATGCTACATATATAGTCTTGATTATAGTAAAATAATGGTATATACAAAGAAGACTATTTTATCTTAACCCTGTAACTATCTGTTATGAATGTTTTAAAAAAGGTTCTAAAGGGAAATTTTTTTTT
Organism: Phenacogrammus interruptus; assembly: GCA_037974425.1. Lineage (NCBI taxonomy): Eukaryota > Metazoa > Chordata > Actinopteri > Characiformes > Alestidae > Phenacogrammus > Phenacogrammus interruptus. The sequence goes on along the minus strand of JBBPCW010000017.1, from coordinate 10,669,690 downwards.
CAAAACTAATGTAAACCAGTGTCCCAAGTGTGGGAGATTTTAATCATAGAGATGGATGTGGGAAGAGGAGTGGGTTGTTTGGTGCCAATTGTTTTTTTTACAGTTTAATGTTCAAAATAGGCAGTAGGGGTGTTGAAATTAATCACATAATCGATGCATTGCGATGCAGACGTGGATATAATAGATTATATTATAATGATAGTCTCGATAGTGACTGTGGCTGCCTAATCTGAGTACAGTGCTTCTCTGGGTAGCGGCAGCAAAAAATGTGTAAAGCATGTCACACAACCAAAGATGTGGTCACTGCAGAAAGGTCCACCCTCAAACCAATTATTGTTTACATTTTTTCATTGTATTTGTATATGCTTGTATTTGAAAAAAATAGTGTGAAGTGGGGACGGTTCTACGCTGGGGCAAAAGGGGACAATGCCCCCTTAAACAAACGTTGAGAAAGAAAATAATAGATTACCCACAAACTAAATATGGACTAGATTTACTACAGTAGCTGAAAAATCCACTGGAAAAGGCATAAATGAGATGATAGTTTTCACCTCTTGTTCACTCTTTCCCTGCACGTCTGTGCTCTGTTCCCTTTCTGTCTGCCCCCTCATATATGCCTGTCTAGAACCGACCCTGATGTGAAGTAATGTAGAAACAAGATAGGATGCATCGAGATATCGAATCGTTGACATGATCATCGTAATTGAATCGAATCATGAGACCAGTGAAGGTTCACACCTCTAATAGGCAGCAGCATTAGACTGAATTATTAGTTTAATTCTCTATGTGTCCATGATGCACATTTGATCAAAAGGGCACCTTAATTGTGAAAGACCTGCACTGGTTAATCTTTTAGGGGTAGATATTGTTTTTTATTCTTTGTACATAATGTAAATTTCTCTATATTTCAAATTGCACAATTTCTCTTTACACTGGACGTTCCTTTTATATTATAGGTTATCAGCAGGCGTATAAGCATTTCACTCCACATCATACTGTGTATAATGTGTACGTGACAAATAAAATTTGAATTTGTATTTGATTTTATTTGTCAGTCCTTTAAATAACTGAGCATGGGTGTCTCCGTCTATTTTTGTTCCAGCAAATGATCTTAGATCTGCAGGTGCTGGCCTTGGGCCAAACCTCTATAAATGTACAGAAGAAGTGCAGAGATCCTTTTTTGTGTTTCTAATATGTGGAACTCATTTCCACCTTTATTTAAGATCTGAAATCTTAATCTGAAATCTTAATTATAGTTCCACCTTTCAAATTCAGTCTGTTCTGTCTGATTGATTTGTATGATTGCAGCTAATATTCAACCATCATTTAGTTTTTTGTAGTTTTTTTTATTGCTGTCAGTAATAGAATCAGTTTCCTTATTATTTTTTTTCTAAGTCTGTGGTGCTACCTGCATGAAAATGTATTATTGTAGTACGTCACACCCTCAGTCCATAGATATTTTGAGAATTTGATGGAATTCACATTTAAATTTACTTTGTAGTACGATTCGATAAGTTATTTCTAGATGGGAAGTTTGTCATCTTTTTGCACCATTCAGTTATAAGCTTGGCCAAGTATTCAGTAGTTGTTTGTTCAGGTGAAATTAATCTTGTATAAAATGTAAAATAAAGGACAAGAAATTTGCTTATTTTTATATGATTAATAGCATAAGCCCAGAATTGCTCATACATTTAAGATGACATTTTGTACTTATTTTTACCTTTTTTTTCCCCTAGAATGTCATGTTTCTTTATTACTTTTTTCTTTATTTGTTTTACCTTTTTCTCTCATATCTAGCATCAGACAATGCTGCTGAGAAGCTGCTCTCCTATAACCGGGCGAACCGTGCGGTTGCAGTTCTCTGTAACCATCAACGGGCGCCACCAAAAACCTTTGAGCAATCCATGGCCAACTTGCAGACAAAGGTTTGGAGATACTGTACTTTAAAGACTTTATTACTGTCATAGTACCTTGTCTGGGGTCTCCAACATTAGTCCCTGCGTCCCTCTTCACAGGCCCTAAAAAATGGTGTGCTACATAAGATGCACAAAAATGTTCAGTAGAGTTACCAGGGCTGCAACTGGGAACCTCCAACAAAGATCAGCAGCAAACAAATGTACACTAACTACTGATTATTATTGAGAACATTAATGTACATTATTGCTTATACATCAAGCTGTTACATATCTTTGTGGTTTAAAAGTGTAGCTTCTGTGCAGGTTTTTGAGATGTACATACAGAATGTGTGGTTTAATGTTTCTCTTGTTTGTGGTTTTAGATTGAGAGTAAAAAGGAACAGCTTGTGCTGCTTAGAAAAGAGCTGAAACAGGTCAAGAAAGAGGCTAAAGGAAATTCAGACAAGCTGCTTGTGTAAGTTTACTTTTATGTGCAGAGGGAAGTTTAGCAATTAACTTGGTGTAACAGGGCTTTGGTGGTTAACATTTAATCTGTGTGTGTAGTGTGGTGGAGAAGAAGAAAAAAGCAGTGCAGCGCTGTGAAGAGCAGCTACTGAAGTTGGAGGTCCAGGCCACTGACCGAGAAGAGAACAAGCAGGTTGCCCTAGGCACCTCCAAACTAAACTACCTGGACCCACGCATCAGCGTGGCTTGGTGAGGCTGACACAGAAACGCACACAGTCATATGGTTCTAACAGTTGTGCACTGAAAATGTCTGAATTTGCCTCCACATGCATTTTGTGTCCCGTTGTAGGTGTAAAAACATGGAGGTGCCACTGGAGAAAATCTATAACAAGACCCTGAGAGATAAATTTGCCTGGGCCATTGATATGACTGAGCCAGACTTTAAGTTCTAACCTCACGTTCTCTTTAAGCTCGTTTATAATGAACTTTTATTGCAAGTTCTTTTATAAGGAAGTTTTAAAATCATAGTTGTGTAGCTATGATGGTTTTGAAATGCTGTTAGCCTGTTCTTTTTATATCATCTTTTCTAAGAAATTCCAATAAAGGTAGATGGAATAGTCCAGTGTTTGTGTAGTAATTTTTCTGTCAGAGT
>JBBPCW010000017.1:10587353-10606080 GCA_037974425.1 Phenacogrammus interruptus | reverse complement strand
ACACACACACACACACACACACACACACACACACACACACACACACACACACACACACACACACACACAAACAACTACTCATAATAATGCAATTCTACAGCCCAGCAGAGCACAGCCATGGTCTTTGCTAGACCTAACTCTACACCACCATACAGTTACACTGTCTGAGGAATGGCACATGTCTACAACTATGTGCGACTCTTCTTGTGTTGAAGAGTCACACTAGTCTTTTAAGCATGCCCTTTTTGTGTTTGTATGTTTCCTTGTTTTGATTGTTAATTGCACAAGCATTTTAATATGCCACAGACAGTGAAAGCTGGGATCAGCTTAGTCTTCCCTCTGGGTAATTGAACAGACGAGGGAGATACATCAGTTGCGAAGAAGCATGCATGCTTTCTACATCAACTTGCTTTCATTTTCTCTTCTCATTCGTTTCCCATCCCTTCATTCCCCCTTGGCAGGGTCTGTCTATTACTCTCCATTATGGAGGAAAGAGCACGTCTGTTAGCAGGGATAGGATTCAGTCTGTTTCAATAGACTCTCTGGGCAGGAGAGGTGGAGAGATGGCCATGTGTGTGTTCAAGATTCTAAGGCAGTTTGAGTGGCTGTACGTGTACTTAGCCTACCCTGAATGAGGATGCTCCACTGTCTTGACTGTTTTGACTTTAGTCTGGTGAACAGAAGGGTGCTTTATTCGCTCACCAAAAGTCATTCGAGGACCAAATTCAGGGAGCTGTAGTTTGAAGGATTATGCAGATTAAATCTTTCAATTTGGGACACAGCAGACTTTGTCTGTTCAGTGTGTGCGACAGGCTTGTGTGTGACGGTGAAAGAGCTGAGTAACCGTTGTAGAATGGTTGATGTACGTCTCTTAGTATTAGCAGGTGGGCAGATGGCTTAGAGTTCCTGGATGTGCTTGCTGTGTCTGAAACTATACTAATGACCTCAAGGTCGTTGACAAATATGGGCTTAACAACGCTACACTGCGAACACACAGACTGAAACATATTTTTTCCACTTTCTTTATCCTTTATGTCTTTCAACCAGCTCTTAGGGGAGTGTGGGGATTAGCAGGCAAAGTGAAGCACTATGCTGACTTAAACAATTTCCTCCCTATGGTCTTTTCTAGGACTGATCTGAATGACGCAGGTCTATTGACTCAATGCCAAAAAATGTTCAAGATCACATATTTGGAAAAAGGGAGAGAGAGCGAAATAGAGAGAGAGAGCTGGGATAATAGACAATGAAAGATGATTGAGAGAGATGTCAGAGAAAGAGACAGATGGAGCATGTTCTTAATAATGCTACTGTAGTCTGAAAATAATGGTGCAGTGTGTAAATGAGGACTGCAGTAGAAAAGACTGGTAATCTTGCCACAGAGTCATTGCTGTACTACTTGCATGCATATGCATAAGCATCTTTACATTTCCATCTTTTGATGTGTTGGTGCATTGTGAGGCAGCTTATTTTTTAGTGTTTATTTATTTATTTATTTATTTGGTGTTCAAAAGAGAACATATCACAGCAATTTTTCCAATGTATGTATGATCATGCTGAGAGAAGGCCATGTTCCATATTCCACTGTTATAAAACATCATAGAGGGGCAAGAAGATAGAGGCTTGCAGTGTCTGTGTGCTCTGTGATCTACTGTGTCTCCCTCTCTCTTTCTCTCTCTATCTCACACTTACATGCACACGCTGTAATGACATAAAAAGAGCAAAACAGCACATTACATTGATGACCAGCAGTCATCTACTGATCTGCTGAGTTATTTTAGCATGCAGAATCACACTGTAACCGTAAGGAAAAGGTACACGGCCAAACAGAGATTACTCACCTCTGCAGGGTACCTGAGGAATCTTTGTTTCTCTGGCTTTTAGACAGGAGACTTGCAGAATTAGTGCTTTTGGTATAATGTGCATGTGTATATGTTTAAATATGTACCCTTTGTCTCAGTAACTACCAGTATGTATGCTTCCTCCTGTGACTAATTGAGTTATTTAGCAGTTTGCTGCGCAGAGTATGGGCTGATGAAAAGAGCGGATCTGATTGTCAGAGGAAAAAGACAGCATACGCTCCTGAATAGCAGCACTCTTTCAATTATTCAGCCCACTGCAAATCTCCACCTCAATCTACAGTCATGTTTGCAAACCAGTCCCCACACATCATTAGCCCAAGTTCACATCCATTTAGATGACAGTTCTGCAGTGCAACTCTCTCATGCTGTACTCTTCACTGGAGCTCACCACACACATTTCCCCTGGCAAATGGCATTGATCTGGCAGTTGCATCTTAGTAAGGCCATTCTGTTCTTTTAAACATCATTCTACACATTTCTACTGACGTCTCTGTGCTCTTCTCTGTAGTAACATTTATTGGAAAATGAGACAATGGAAGATGATTCTATTATAATAGTCAGCAGTTTGCTAAGAGTCTGGATTGTGTGCTGTTTTTTGGCACTGCAGTGGTTGAGGTGGCAGTTGATTGATTCTCGTGGGTGGAATGAGATGTCATTGACATTTCTTGCAGCAGCAGTCACAAAGATAAGGTCGCTCTTAGTGCATTAGTGCTGAGAAATTGAAAATTAGCCTGACAAGTGGGAGGTGTTTGCCCTTTTTCACATGCTTAATGTTCTGATCACCAGTCACATTTGCTTCTGCAGTGCTGCAGAAAGAAATGAGAAGTAAGGGTGAGAGAGGATGAAAATAAATAAATGAATGGGGGGGGGTCTACTGGAAGAGGACAAAGAGGCTTCCAATAGAAAGCTTAAAATGATAAAATATCTGGTATCCTGTACATGAAGGAAGAGCTGAGTGGTTTAGTATGGACAGAACAAATACATTCTCCAATGTGCTGAACACATATTGACAGTATGAGTCATGACACTTAAAGCTGTCATACATGAATGATAAAGATTTGTAGAGACTAGAACATATGTGCATGTTTAAGAAGAATGATGTTACCTGCGGCAAAACTTCACAGTAAAGAAATGAGAGAGCCGCCATTGTGATGCAGGGATCAGAGAGGGAGATGTGATGGAGTGGTAAGGAGGGAGAGAGAAGAGTCTGTTGAAGGATGGGTGCTGGGAAAGAGAAGGGCAGTTTCTGACTTAGTGCAGTGGGTTAGCATTCCAGTGTTTAATTGGCTTTCTATGGTGAAGGCAGTTAGAGGGCACAGTTGTCTATTTGTCTTCAGCGTTCTCTCCCCCAGCAAGGCGGATGGACCTTTGACCCAGGGTAATTAATTGATTCGACTAGACTTATCTGCTAATGTGACTTGAATACCAAAAGTAAACAGAGGATTTTTATTAACGATGTGATGTCTATCTTATGCCCTCACCTTATCTCCCCCATTCTTCCATTCTATCCCATCAGTGACCCCCCTCCCTTTCCTGATTGGCCTCAGTCTTTTTTGTGTAAATCTTATCTCTCCTTCCAAATCCCCTTTGCTGCTCTCTGTCTCATTTACATTCAGATGTGGTACCCTTTTCAGACAGTTGGTCTGAAGGTAACTAAAATACAATTTAGCGAAGATTAAATTATTAGAAATTAAACCTTCCTCTCTCTGCCACTTTACAGGGCGAGTGTTCTCAGAAGTGCTACCACATGTTCATCGTGGAGACGGTGTGCGTGGCCTGGTTCTCACTGGAGTTTGTGCTGCGCTTCATCCAGGCACGCAGCAAGCTGGAATTTGTGCGCGGACCCCTAAACATCATTGATGCCATGGCCATTCTGCCCTACTACGTGTCCCTGGTTGTGGATGAGGAGGACCCTGGGCTGGAACATGAGCGTCCGGGTGGAGGTAAAGGCTACCTGGATAAGCTGGGCCTGGTTCTTCGCATCTTGCGAGCACTGCGCATCCTGTATGTGATGCGACTAGCACGTCACTCACTGGGCCTGCAGACACTGGGCCTGACCGTGCGAAGGAGCACACGTGAGTTTGGTCTGCTGCTGCTCTTCTTATGTGTAGCCGTGACACTTTTTTCGCCGCTTGTGCACCTGGCCGAGAGTGAGTTGACAGGAGCACAGGACTTCAGTAGTATCCCTGCCTCGTATTGGTGGGCCATCATCTCAATGACCACGGTGGGCTACGGCGACATGGTGCCGCGCAGCATTCCCGGCCAGGTGGTGGCACTCAGCAGCATCTTGAGTGGTATCCTCATCATGGCCTTCCCAGCGACCTCCATCTTTCACATGTTCTCACGCTCCTACCAAGAGCTGAAACAGGAGCATGACCGACTCTTTAAGGAGGAATGTGCCGCCGCAGCTGCTGCTGCTGCTGCTGTGGGTGGGCCAGGGGAGGAGCAGGAGGGGGGTGTGGATTATCCTTCCCCTGGACTGACTCTTGGCCAGGATTCGGGAATTCCTGGATCCACCGAGGCCCTCTCTCTGCTTGGGAACAAAGGAGAGTCTGCAGGGAATAACAGACATACTCTACCAGCTGGAGCCTTTTAGTACGAACCATTAATATGCCAATGTGGACTGCACAGTGTTTCTAGATCTTCCCCATTCCAGACTGGACCCTTCACTGAGACTGCTCCATTTGGAGAAATAGGCCCTAGGGACCGCACAATGACTACAGGGCTACCTTGTCTTCCATCAGCCATTAGCTGACTAGCTTTAACTGATGAACTGTGTGCACCATATATCAGCCTCTTTGGGATTGAACAGCTTTTTCAGATAATTAATCACAGTCAAACACATTAAATCATGTTAAGGATTTTCTTTGTCCCAGTTTGCCACAGCTCTGCCTTCTTCATGCAATAATGATGGTAGCCTAGATGACTTTTGTTTCCTTATGTCATTTCTAAAATCTTCTTCCTTCCATTACAAGCCTATCACAATTCATATAATAATCTAACTGATTATTTTAGCTCATTGATTTATGGTTTATTCATGAGCTAATATCAAGAGACTCACAGCACCTCTGCATTTACATTGTTGAGAGCAAACATTTATTCTCTCTCTTCCTTTGTAGCTTTCTGGACAGACAGCAGTGACTGACCCATAAAGGACCCAAATAAAGACAGCAGTAATCCCAGGTCTTGGCCTAGTCTGTTTTTATTTTATATTATTTATTTGAATCTTGTTTATATAAAGCTCTAAATAGTCACACAATTTTTGTTTTTGTTTTCTGTGAAACAACATACACATACAATGAGTTTTAAAAAATGCAGAGGTTATGGAAGCGTTGTAGGTTTATGTGTGTTTCAGTTGTATGTACAGGTGTAGATATGTGTTATGTGAAGTAATTAGACAGTGACAAAGCTTGGCTCTGTACTCTGTTGCATTTGAAATGAAACAACAATTATGAGATTAAACAGAAAAAAGTCAGCCTTAATTCGGGGATCTTAACATCTACACTGGTTAAATCATATAAGTATTGCAGCCCTATCTATCCATGACTTTTCAGTTGCTCAGTTGTTACTTGGCTTGTTTATCATTTCACAAGAGAGCTAACAAAAGGTCAAGAGTTGCTTATGTTCCCAAACAGAGTTGGAGGCAGAAAAGTTGTTGTTTTTAAAGGCCAGGTTACAGTTTGATAAAAAACCTGTGAAGTTCTGAAACAGAGTGATGAATGAGCCAAGTTTGGAGAACAAAGGATCCATGAAACAATGGGTATCAGGGGACTGCTGAAATGCAAGGACTATTAAAGAAAAGCCTTTGCAGTTCACCCAGTGTAGATGTAAATGCCATCAAATTAAAGCAGACAGTCTGCACTTCAACCTCACAGTCATTACTTCATTCCCAATCCAATGTGCTGAAGTACAGAGCCTAGACGATCAAAATGATATCACTGTCCAGTTACTGACACTCAGTGCTGTGTGTGTGTGTGTGTGTGTGTGTGTTTATGTTTGCTGTTTTATAAGCTCCCCATGAATGACTAAACATTATTGAAATTCACCCGTTCCCTCTCTCTGCTCTGTGGCTTTCCCTCAGGACAGTCTGCTGTCTCTGGGTGAACAGTTCCTCTGCAAAAGGTCACAGAACGTCTTAGGGCTCACCGCTCATTGAGAGGAGCAGCGGATGCGGGGTAGTCTTGATGAGATTTGTGATTAGGCATACTGTAAATTTGTTGAGATTGCCAGAACTACTGTATTCAATGTCATTTTTCTAACTTGCCAAACTAATTCAGTTACATAGTCCTGTTACATCCTTCATGACTTCGGTAGTCTTTACATTTCAGCTTGTGCTATAATTAACAGTGCTGGTGCATAAAAAGCAGGAATTTTAGGAATATAGTCATTTTACTATACATTTTACTATATAGCTTTGTATTCAACAGACTTGGAATTTGAGTGTTTTGGTATTAATTACAGATTATGCACAATATGCACGTGCTGATACTGCATGAATATTAGACAGTTTGACAAAGAGGATATGTAATGTAATCCCTACAACTAGCTTTTTAAAAGGGACATCTGTTTTACCATAGAGTTGACCATTCAGGTTAACTTAATTCTGGCATATAAAATATAACGGCCTTTATTGTGCATATCCCTATGCTTAGATGAGAAGTGCTAATAGCACGGCTATAAATAAGCTTTTAGCAGCAGTCCTTGTTGATGTTTCATTCGAGATTTGAGGGATTGCTAGGTTGGTGCATCAAATGCTATTAGTTGTACCAAGATTCCTCATACTGATTAAAGTGGAAGTGAAGGTCACATATACGTACACTCAGTGGAGAGATGGTTCAGTATGCTGGTGGTGTATCTACTGTGATAGGTCCAAAAAGCCTCTTGCTGACTGTCTCTCATTCTCCTAGCACTTAGGATGCTGTTCATGATCCTCTGTCCATGCACATGGCAGGGCTTTGCTTCCAGATGCCACAGTTTGTCTCGATAAAACACAAGTTCTTTTGTTAAGATGGTCATGCCGATGTTAAACTGTACACTGTGTTGTGTAAAATAACCTGGCCTCAACTCACAAATGCAACCTGCAAGGCAACTTTGATCCATGAGCATCACATCCTCAGGCTCACATGCCTGTATCTTACTCTTGAATTTTTTTCAGTACTTCAGCTTGTCTGTGCACTGCACTGGTTTCTTCTTTCATTGAAAGGTGATGGATGGATGGATGGCTTTATTGTCACTATACAAGTACAGCGAGATAACCTTTGAAGCAAACCAGCAGATGCGCATTGTGTAGAATGACCCCCCCCCCCCCAACACACACACACAAAACAGGTTTAAAACTAGGTCTAATGAAAATAAGTAATAAGTAATTAACAATATAAAGATATAAATTAAGCAGTGAGTTAAGATGCAAGTCAAATGTTGAGTGATGATTTCTACACAGGAATAAATACAGTACAGTAAAGTGGTGCTGTGTTTGGCAGCCTCAGCAGTATTATGCAGTGATATATTGGTCAGCATGGATGTGCAGAAGCATGGAGCCTGATCTGAGCCTGTGCAGGGATTTCACTCAGCTCTGAGCCTTTGGACATTCTCCAATTGTCTTCAAATGCACAGTGGGTGGCACAACTGGAGGTCTACATTGATTACCAAAACTATTACCAAAACTACACCTTTTGGAGTAAGAGGGCTTTAGGCTAGTGGAGGGTCTTGCACACTTTGCAAGTGTTCCAAGCTCAAACACACCTAGTGCATGCATTAGTAAACTCTGCTCATCCCTCCTTTAGACTCACAAACACACACGCACACACACACACACACACACTCCCTCTCTCTCCTCTATCTGTTACGGTGGAAGAAGCATTAGCGAGGCGGGCTGTTTCCATCAATCTCAACTGACAGCTTGGTGGTGCGTGATTGTGAAGTTTAGGAGGTAGACTTGTCCAGAAACACCAATTGCATTTCCCATAAATAGTTGTATCGCAGTACTACTATTAATATAAATTTTTTATTTGTTCTCATTTGTTAATCATAATTACATAAATCTGACATGTGTATCCACTGCTGTTTTGATCCATAGTCGAGTATAAATTAAGATGATTTCTACTCACATCCTCACACAAATGTCTATGATTTGCTACGACTACTTACCACTAAAGTTTCAATTATAGAGTCAATCAATCTTACTATTTTCTTCTGAAAACACCTGTTCTTAGCAAATAGTCAGAAGAGACCAACATTATACCTTCAGAGCTAGCTAATGTTTCATTGCCATGTTTTTGTAAAATGTTTATGATTTAGTCTTTTAATTTCTTTTATTATTTGTATGTTAATCTAACATTTGGGTTGTGAGTATGTGTGCAGAAACACCTTTGTGTTTACTGGACTTAACCTGCTGTCTGTCTCATGTGACGCTGGTATGCTTCTAGAATGATGCAGTCCAGCAAAAAAAAGAAAGAAAAAAGAACGAAAAAGATAGTGTTTCACTAAAAGCATGTTACTTTGCACACGGTGAAAGTGCTTTTACATGATTTCAGACCCTGGAGAAATCCACCTCCTACTTTAGGCAAAGATTTAAAAATGAATTAAAGCCTTTGTTGTGGGCTGCTTTATGCAGGCTTGCTTTCTTCGTTTCTTCAATCATCCTAGCATCTACCTGCCCCAAACTGACAAACTGGAGTGAAAGGAAAGTGCTACTCATCTATATTCAGTATACCACCTTTGTTAAGAAAGTGACACACGATGCACTTCTTAGTAATAAGATGTTGTTTTTTTGTATTGCTGAGCCTATAAAGCAGGTCATCTGTTCAATTGCAGGGTATATTCCAGACTGAATGACTTTCGTTCTACTTCTCTGCTTTCCATTTTACTAAATGGGTCTTTCTCTGACTGCTGCATTGACTTGCGTTCTGAGGGAATGAGCCGTGATCACAGCTGCAAACTAATGACCATATAGATCTTTTAAGCACTATAACTGTTCTAAACTATGAAAATGAAATAGGTCATTAAAGACTACTTAATAGAATTTGGAAGTCTTGTATCTACTCTTTTACACAAAGGTGCTTCTGATTAATAGGAGCAGCGGAGAGACGGTGCTATGATTTTGCGGCCGGGGTTTAAGAAGCTGGTATTATTCTGCAGCTCCGTTCCTAACGTCTGTTTGATGAGCAGTTCACTGTTACACATGGGAAATTTGCTGCCTCTAAAGGCGGAGCTGTAACAAGCTCATTCATTATCTATTGCTTCCAAAGCACTGCCACTAGGTGTGGGTGGTTAGTGAGAGTGAGAATGCTTTTAAAATGTGTCACAGTGTTTAGTTCAGCTGTTTTCCTATTCAAGAATAAATTAGGGAAAGATTGAACTTCAAATAGACCGTTTAAAATCTAAACCAAATACATCAAATACTCACTATAGTTTTATATTTATATTTATTTAATTAATTATTTATATTCATTGTGAATGGGCGTGGCTAATCCGTGTCCATATACAAACTGTACAGACTATTAACCGAATCATACAATTTTAAACTTTAACTACATTTAAGACCCCAGCAAACTATTTTATTTTAACAAAGTAATGTAGTTTTTCATATGAGCCCTTTAAAGCCTGAACATTTTTTTCAGGATTGACTGTACAGCTCTCTCTAGCTCCGGGGGAGTAGCACCACTCTTGGAAGTTTAAAGCAAGCACAGTCCTCTACATCCAAAGCACATGCCGTGGCATGGTGCCTTTTCCCCAAGTGTTTCAGCGCCCTAGTGAGCACCAGGCAACGGACAGCAAGTAACACGACTGGCTTGCAACTAGGGTTCATCTCTGCACTGCTTTTGCCTTTGGAGGTATGAGAAAAATATATCTAAATATATATGCATTGTTATGACCACCTTTGGACTTTTGGAATTGTGCTCTATGCACAAAATTAGCCCCTGGGCACCTAGTCCGCGCTCATTTACTGCGTTTGTGTGATAAAGTCATGCATGGCTGGTTGGCTGTGAAGCTTGTTGTTGCTGTGCTTCTGAAAGCAGTGGCCTACTTCTCTATAAATGACCGTGCCCATAATGACACAGATTCTTTGTGCTGTGTCCTAGTGACACACTCAGTGGACACTTTATTTGGTCATATAAACTATAGCTGCACCAAATACACTTATGATGTGAATATCTTGCATCTGCTGCTTTTTCAGGCCTAACATCTGTGTAGAAACATGATTTACTTTGCTCTGTTCATGATGTTGTTATGCAGTTCATTATGTTCATATACAGGTTGCATTGTAAGGCGATAATTAATGCTATTCATTACCTCTTATTGGCTTATTATTATTTATATTTGCAATTATGTCTTTATTATCAGTTGTCTTGTAACACTGGTGCAAAAGTTTTAGCAGTTATCATGTAACACTGATGCCAAAACATGGCTTTCATCAATTATTGTGTAGACAGCCTAGTAATTACTGCTATAGAGTAGATGAGTAAAGCAGGACTGGGAGAGAGAGAATGAGGGAAAGAGAGAGAGTTGAGAAATGAGAGAGAGAGAAAGAGAACAGAGATGCGGGAGATGCTGTGATGATTAGTGAATTCTGCCAGTAAGGTCAGATCGAAGTGTTACTTTAATGATCTCATCACTACAGACAGGTAATTAGCTTTTACTGAGAAATCCTGACCAAGATTCAATCAATCAAAGTCCTGCTTGAAAGGATAAGCTCTTCCCACTTCTAATGGACACTTTAAGTCATTCGCATACGTACATGTCTCTCCAATCTGGCTAAATGTGATTGGACTGTTCTGTTCTTATATACAGTACTATGATCTAAGATCCACTGAGAGCATTTTTCATTTGTGAGATTATAAAACATTAACTGTAATTAATCTTCAGTATTCCGAAACTTAGCATTTCCCTCATCTGCTGGCACGGAGACCGTTTAATCTAAGCTATGAACGTAAGGTACTACATATAAAATATTACTTGACATGTAAAATACAACTGCCCATACTAATTGTATTTATAGGTTGTAACAGGATTAAGTTAATGAGAACCATTTTAATAAAAGAAGCGTTTCTATAGATGCAAGAATTTTAGTTTGGGGGTTTTCTTACCATTACTATGAGTTCCTTTGCTGTTGCTTCATTTGTGTTTTTGGTGTGCATTCAACACATGCATGAATTGTGTCTGGAGGACATTTAGAGGATTAGTTCAGAGCACAGAAATCATACATTTAAGATTTTTCCCTATCAAAGCAGTTCCATTAAACAGGGTTAATTAAGTGTTATGCCCATATGAATATAGACCAGGCACTCTGGGAAAAAGGTTTAAACATCATTTTTTACAAGCTATTGTGGGGTCCCGGGAGATTGTCCTATTGTTCGGTCCCCAGTGACGCAATAGGCATTCGTGAGCAAGTCTCCAAGGCAGCAGAATTGGCCTAACTTCTCTTGGGCGAGAAGGGTGGCCCTTCCTTTCCTCTGGAAAGATTCACCTCCTTAGCTTGGTATCATCATGTGACAGACCTAAGTAGTGGGTGGACTTGGCAAACAGAAATTGTGAAGAAAAGAAGGCAAAAAACAGCAGCATCATCAGCAACAGCAACAAACATTTTGCAAATTGGTGCAAAGCCCTAGGGCAATGGGCTGCTCAGTAGCAACAGCTTCATTTTAATATATTCTCTATTATAAAATCAGACATATTAGCCTCAATCTTTATAACAAATATAGAATTGGTTGGCTATCATCACACAAAACAAATAAACCATTTTCTTTCACTATTTCTCTCTACACAAACAGAATAAACAGGCTGTTTCAACAATTATCCTCTGTACTTATTTCCAGTGACCAGTAAAATAGTCATTAAAGTGGTTTTATTTCATGATATTTTCCAACATGTGCACAAATATCCAAACAGGCAACTAAAAAATTGTCCATAAAAAAAGGCATTGGTGAGTAATATGCTGACAGTCGGTGTTCAATTACAGCTAAAATGCACTTCAGAAAAGTACACTACCCCAAGTTGATTAGTGACAGTGTGCTGTTTTAGATTACTGCATGCAGCAATAGATACACTGCCAGTCTCGTGGGGAGGTTAATGGCAGCGTCAAATCCAATTAGGTGAAGATGCAGTACATAAAACTGGCATCTCAAGAAAGTTGACATTCAATTCTAACTCCTCTATAAAAGTCACTCTGCAACATTTTACCCAATTTAATATTTCTAACAAGGTCTGTCGTTTCTCTCTTTCTCTATAATCTGCTGTCCTGCTGAAGATATTATGAATGAATCTATAAATGACCCATTGCTGTATTTCACCCATGCTGAATCCAAACAACATTCAAGTGAATCTGTCCATTGGGAAATCTGTTCATGGCCAGAATCAATTCTTATTTCAGACCAATTTCAGGCCCTCGTCTTTTTTTTTAGTTAACAGCAAGAAATGAAGAAATAATAGTCAAATTGGAAGGATATTGGATGCTCCACTCCCTCTTCTTGCACCCATATTAGATATACAGTATAATTTGTGATTACTCCAGAGACAGAGTGGGTGA
This sequence comes from Phenacogrammus interruptus, assembly GCA_037974425.1. NCBI lineage: Eukaryota > Metazoa > Chordata > Actinopteri > Characiformes > Alestidae > Phenacogrammus > Phenacogrammus interruptus. Next base: position 10,593,696 of record JBBPCW010000017.1, on the reverse strand, counting down.
AAGAGAGTCGTGTCTGTCCCTTCAGCTGTGGAAAGGCCGGATTGCTTCTTAATCAGCTGAACTATCAGTGGAGACTGCGAATAAGCCCCTGATGGGCTCTTCATCTCGCTCGGGTAGAATTGCAGAGCAAACCTATCATCATGCATTAGTAACTTACTGCATGCACACGTGCAGACCCATATACACACACACACAAATGCACACAAACACCTTCAGGGCATTGATTAGATAAGATGCACTGAGATATTTGTTTTATTGGGGTTTAAATTGTGCATTATGGTATGTCAGAGACCAGACATGAGTCGATGGTTGAGTTAAAAAACACACTGCAGTGGCCTTGAGCATGGCCAAGCTGTCACAGTTCAATTTGTTGTACTACACAGATAAAAACAATATTATCAACACAGAAAAGATAGTGGCACCTGCTGTATTCAGCAGACACTGATGATAAATCCAGTATAGTGTGCTCAAAATACAGTCGTATCCAAACATTTGTGCACCGCTGGTCAAATTACATTTCGTGGATCAAGTGAAAATAAGTACACGAAGATGCACATTTCTGCTCAACAGAAAAGAAATCATTAAATGTAAAATGTATTTTTCTTTTTTCCCCACTATTTGTTCAGTGTAAAGGATGTGATCAATTATTTGCAGAAATAGGTTAACTTAGGTGTTCCAACTTGCACTTGCATATAACGTTCCTCCAAAGAGGACTTAAACCTTCGTGTTGAACCTTTACATTCTGTTCCTTTACATTCTGGGCTACTCATGTGGTCCTTGGGGGCACCACGTTGGTGACCCCTGCTTTAGCAGGAATTTACCAATATAGCTGGTAATAGAACTGATGTATAATCTTTAAAATAGCTGGCTTTAAATCCTTTAATTCATACCTAGGTCACATGGTTTAAACACTGGTTGAATGTGTGATGAGATACAAGTTTAGATTTAATCTAACATTAGCTTTTAAATCATAGTCCCTCTAGGCCTTTTAACTGAAAGAGTTGATCCATATTTGACACTAGAGGGTCAATAGGTGCTGACTCAGTCAGTTTCAACAAGCTAAGGATGTGCTTTCAGTCAGCAACAAGAGTGAATGTTTGCTTCAGATCAGTGCAGACATAAAATTAAACCTTGCTTTCACTTGTCTAATGCAGGAAAGCATCAACAATGCTAATGTTTTGCTGAGCTCATCACAGTGCCAGACTGTTCCTCCCTGTACCTCAGTGTAACCCTTACAGGCCGTTCCCGTGAGACCAGCTTTCCTATAAACACTCCCATCACCCACCTCACTTCTGCTTGTTTACCTTAGTGAGCAGTAACATGGCTGGAGCAGAGTCTGCAGTTTGCCAGTAATAACACACCTGGAGGATGCTGAACTAGATCTACAGGTAAGAATAATAATTATGTTATGGTCTCGCTTGCAGGCTCCTCTTTATGTCTTTTACTGTGATTCTATTACAGACTGTGTTGTTTTTTAACAATGCATGGCAGTGGGCTCTACCAGAGGCTTGTTCAGAGTATAACTTATACTTTCACCCAAGACAGTTCCATAACATACAGGTCTGTAACACCATGATGCAGTGAAACTCCTCTAGAGGTGGAACACTGCCACCATGCACAACAAAACACTGCCAAAAGAACACAGTTTGAGTCATATGTGAAACTGTGGAATCAACAGAGAGGAACATTTCCAGTCATTTTCTCAGCAGAAGTGGCATTTATTTCTCATTATATTAAAAATTATACTGAAATCTTTGCAGAACTCATAGAGACTCCCTTTATAGTATTCCACACCAGTCATGCAGAAATTACTAGTGGAGAGGGGAATAGACACAAGGCCGAATACGTGATGAAGAAAGGGCTTGTGGTTTGGTAAACATTAATTAAGAACTGGCGGGAGATTAAGAGATCAAGTGGTGTGCCAAGTCAAGGCAGGCTCCCCTCCAAGTGTTATTCCTCTCCAGGTGTGGACTTAGGTATGGGTTTAGCGCATCAATAAGAACATCAATACTTTCATTGAGATGCGAGAGAAGGCACTTGAACAGGATGAAAGGAGGGGGTGTCAAATGTATGCCTTTTACAAGAATTCATGAAAAATGACTGCATGTTTGTACACCTAACTGACTTAGAAACACATTAGCTAGACAAGCTAGAGGATAACTGCACCTCTTGTGTTATTTATTCTCTAGCTTTTATCAGTGGGCAATTTCTACAATATAGAGATGGATAACAAATTCTTGGAAAAACTGAATAACTGAGTAGAGAAATAGTGCAGATGCTTTCAGACGAGTGTACTGCATATAAAAAAAACACTTAACATCCTGCCATGCTCTGTGACATGTGCTAAGATGTTGAAAAGAGCCTGTTGACCTCTACTGTGAATAAAAATCTAACTGTATTTATAACTGGACTTCAGGAGCTTGAGACTACTCTGGCTAGTGCTTATGTAAGAACAGTGACAAAAGTGACATATGGGGAGGAAAACAGTAATTATAAGTGGAAAACAGGCATTCAGTGATATGTATGGACAACAGAAGAACATCTTCCTTAGAATATTCAATCAGGACATCATCACACCATCACTCTGTGTCTGCAAGAACAGTATACCTGGCAATTACAGTACCGTTGCAGTACACAAACCGCTCAATACAAAGACGAATGTGTGTTTGAGAAGCTACAGAGATGTATAGGAAAGTGTCATGCTCGGATGAATCATTTTTCTTATCGTGCAAAGGTGGGTGCATGTCTGGCACACCAAGAGAGCAGCTTATTCGGGAATGCTCAACTCCTACAGTGAAGGGGTCTTCGCTATGCTGTGGGGGGCATTTTGCTAGCATGGCTTGGGTCCACATAATGAGAAGGGTCAGTGGTATTCTGTCTGGTCACCTTTATGCTATGATGAATAATTTCTATCCTGGTGGAAGTGGTCTCTTTCTACCACCGTCATCAAAACACCAAATGAAGAAATAGTTTCGGAAAGATGACATTTCATCCCTCTAGCAGATTTTCAGAGACTTGTAAAATGTTACCTGTCATTTAATATGTCACCTACACACTGATCACAGTGACAGTTAAAACTACTGACAGGGGAATAACATTGATTTTCCTGTTACAATGGCACCCATCATTGGGTGGGATATTAGGCAGCAAGTTCACTCAGCTGAGTTTTTGGAAGCAGGAAAAATGGGCAGGAGCTGGGCGACTTTGACGAGAGATAAACTGGTATGGCTGGCTGACTGGGTCAAACTGGTATGGCTGGCTTCACTGTCCAAAGCAGTTTTGCTAGTAATGGGGGACCTATACAATTTTAGGCATGTTATGGCTAATAGTTGTATATATATGCACACAATATGGACATAAGTATTGGGATGCCTGACCATTACACCAACAGGTATTTTAATGACATTGCATTTAAATACATAGACTTTAATATGGAGTTGGTCCCCCCTTAAGCTATAACAACTTCCATTCTTCTTGGAAGGCTTTGCACAAGATTTACAGATGTACAGATCATTCTGTAGAGCATTTATGAGTTCAGGCACTGATATTGGACAAGACGTAAGAGGCCTAGCCCAAATCCTGAAAAATATTTTTTCCCGTATAGCGTATGTATATATTCATGTATATACACTAACTCATCAATATACCATTGACCTTAAGCAGGATGTTTATATAAATGGATAAATATCAAAATAGACCTATTATCATGGGTGATAGCCACAGACTAACCCATGATGATCTATTTTGAAATAGTAAAATCTCATTCATTCATCAGTCTTGCATATGACATTATAGACCAGAACAACTTCTAGACATCTTGGTCTTTGCATTGGCTTTAATTTACAAGTGGTTAGTGCCTTACGTCTCTTGCTTCTGCTCGTTGTTACTCACCAGGAAGAATCTTGAGATCTTTTATTAATATAATTTGTTCTATATGGAAGGCATACATGATAAAATGAAAATTTAGTGTAAGCACAAGGTAGCTTTATGGAGAAAACTGCCAGCTTGGTGTACAGGTTTATTATGCACTGTAAATCAGTACACACCTAATAAAACACGAACAAACTTTAATAAGTGTAATTATATAACATAGAAGTGTGACCCACACCTAAACCGCCGCTTGTCTGATATCCGGGCTTTACAGTCAGCAGCAAGGCCATCTGGATAAGGACAGAGACACCTGTGCTTTTTGGGTGGGAGCCACCAGGAGGAAAGGACTGCCAGAGGAGGATGCCCTTCTCACCAGCACCAGTCAAATGTGTCCAACATGACAAAAACAATGAAGGTAAATGTCACTTAATAAGAGGTAAAAGGTCAAAAAGAGCATGCATATCCACATCAAGAGTTTTTCAGCTGATTCCTTTAACCCTAATATCAAGCTCGGGGTGCTGGAGATCCCAGACCTGCTTCAGCAGCTTGAAACGATACTTAACATTGTTTTCTAAGCATGATCTATAGTTATTTACTGTATATATAAACTGAATTTACTTGATACACATTTGTCCATTATTGCCACATGCATAAAATATCAGTGTTTCAGTTTATTTACTTCACTTTTGGCAATAAGCTGTTGATATTTTATTCAAGGGAAAATTATGTACACTATTAAATCAAGTAAATTATATTTACTGTCTTTTTAGTGTCCTCTCATGAAAATAAAATCTTAGCTTTGATTATTTTCAGTCTAAAAGAAATTTTAAATGATCATTTTTATTTATACTTAATAGCACTTGGGTAATAGACAGTTCATCAGAAAGACATGAAGACATAAGGGCAGTCTCAACAAAACATGAAGGTTAAGATCTCTGTCAGCAGGATATTGAGCAGAGAGGCTCAATTTTTCTGAAGAACCCCCACTCAGCACTGTAGAGTGCAGCAGCAATCTGCCTGCTGCTACTGCTGTGATTCTGCGACTTGGACCTAAGTTGACCTTCGTCGTCCAGATTGATGCACATTGATTTGATCCTTTTGACTCTTTTTTTTTTTTAAATAAAAAGCTTTTGTTTTTTTAGTGCCACAACTGGAAACTTTGTAATGCCCTTCAATCACAGGCCAGAAAGGACAATCTCATCACAATTCTCTGCACTTTAGAGCTTTACGAAGAAATAACCATCATCTCAGGCATGCTGCTTTGTCTTAGCCTGATTGCTCTCAAATGAAGACATTTGGCCGAAGCCTATCTGGTATCATGAATTCATGACCTACTCAGCAAATCAGAGGAAGGTCACAGAATCTGTGGACAAGCAGAGTCACGTAAAGGAAAAATTTAAGAAAATAATATGCCGTTTAAAGCATAATTGCTCTACAGACAATTTTCTGAAGCAAATGTTTAAACAAAGTTTCTATTTCTTGCAGAATATAACTATAGCTATACTCTTGTCCTACATAGACTGTGCACAAACATAGTTGATGCCGCCTCTAAAAAGTTTTAAAAAGTGAATTCAGCTACTTTAAGATGGCCCGGTTGCTGACACAGGCATTTAATGGAGTTCAATGGAGCACAGCAAAGCACTGCAGATAATTATAGATGTGTTAAGTCTCACACTTTCAGCTCCCAAGTGACACAGCTGTATAAACGTGGCACCCTTTCACTGGAAGATTGCTGGTTCAGTCCCCAGTAATACCATATCCATTCATGACCAGGAGTTATGGCAGTTAATGTGATTTGGAGGAAGCACATGCTAGCCTTTGTCCTCCTAGCGTTAGGAGTACTGTATGATTAGAGGAGTTCTACCTATTAAATAGAATTGGCAGAAACAATGTACACTTTCAACATTTGATCAAACAGATTAGTTTCATGTACATTTAGGAATACAAATTAGCAACATCCATTGGAATTAGGAATATCCATTGTTAGTGTGACCTGGGGAATGGCCGGCATCTACAGACTGGGAAGTCTACACTGACAGCCAGGAATGCACACAGACAACAGCACAGGTACACGACAGGTATTCTATATTAACAGGTAGTCTAACTTAAACAACAGTTCAAAAACAAAACCACTGCCACATTGGGCTAAAATAATACTACAGGCTCTCTTCAGTCTCTATTAGTCTTACTCTCCATTCTCTCTCCTCTCTACTTGCCATAGAGGCCATATTATAAAGAGTCCTGGTTCTTTCTCTGATGCCATTCAAGTGGTCAAAATAGGAGCCCCATGGCCTCATGTTTTTCCAGTCAGTGTGGCCTTACCTGTACGTGATAAAAATTTAGTACATTTTGACACCCTTCCTCAAACGCCAGCATAGGCAACAGTACAGATTGCCTATACATATATATATATATATATATATATATATATATATGTGTGTGTGTGTGTGTGTGTGTGTGTGTGTGTGTGTGT
>JBBPCW010000017.1:10574233-10587253 GCA_037974425.1 Phenacogrammus interruptus | reverse complement strand
AGGAGCTCGGTCTTGCTAGGGTTCAGCTTGAGGTGGTGGGCCGCCATCCAAGATACGACTACCCTTAAAATTGATTATGAATGCCTTAAATTATGAATGAGTTATTTTAAAAATATATAAATTAGAAGTTATAAATAAAAGGGAAAATGTGACTTGCACGTGAAATACTGAGACTACGAGTGTCTACGGCATCGCTGATCTTACTTTGTCAGAATTATAACTGTTCCTTATATATAACTGTTCCTTATACAGAATTATAACAGCTCCTTCAGATATGAGTGTCACGACAGAAGGGTTTAGTCCACTGTCGTGATTTACCTCTTGGAAAGAACCAGGCTGGCAGGCAGACTACCATGCTGTGGTTGACTTTATTTAACCCAAAACAGAAAATAAACCTGGCTCAACGGCCGCAAGAAACAGGAACCAGAACGTGGCAAGAAACAGCAACACAAAGCATAGCGAGACGATGGACAGATCGTGTGTGTCACACAAAACAGAACTTAAATACAAAACATGCATACATAACAGAAACCAGTCAGAAAACATAATCACTTTAACTAAACCCAAGACAGGTGAAAACGTGAACCAAGACACAAACATGCACAAAACACCAAAATAAAAGTCCCAAAAACCCATAACAAAACAGAACCATAAAACAGAAAAGCAGTGGCCTCTATCAGCCGCTGACCGAACCATGACAATGACAGCACTTTTTATTTGTGTTAACTGCTTTTAGGCATTTTTGATCTAATTATTAGCTATTATTAAACTAATTTTAAACAATTCAAAAACCCTGTATAGGAGTAAATTCACTGTAAAATGAAAATGAACAATAAATAATGAATGGAAAAAAATAAACCCTTGACTTATTCTGTCTTTGTAGGCGCTCCCCTGGTGTTGCTATAGTGTTGGCAGTTTGACAGTGGAAAAGCCGTTACTGTAAAAAGTTCAAACCCACCCGTGCAAATTCCTTTCATGTGTTAAGCTTAAGTGGCTTTTTGTCTGCAGTCTTTGCCATCCGAAGAGGAGCGAAATGGTCTGAAGTGAAAGGAAAGTGGGGCACATACTGTTTGAATGCAACCATCCTTTCTTTTAAACTTGTATGGACAGTGACTCCTTTGAAGCCCTTAATTGGAAACAGTTGATTGACCACAACTAAATAGCTCCATAGGATCCCTGATCCATCTGCCATTTCTATAACTCCCTTCCTTCCCCTGGCCCCCCTAATGCTGACCTCGAGGGCAGACTTCCAGCCGGGCAGTCCCCATGGAAACAGCCGGCTGAAATGTTTTCTGGTTGACCTTGCTTACACGGGTCAGCATGTGGAATTCGGCCCAGCTACCTGAGTTGAAAGAGTCTGACGGGAGGGGAGGGGTGAGGTGAATGGGGGATGGTGAGAGAAAATATGGAATATAGTACTGTAAATACAGTAGTGGGTTTAACCATTTCATATCTTCATATTTCACATCTAATAAGCAATACATTCAGAGACTTGGGATTATCGCTTAAATTCCTATGGTTACTTTTTCAAAACAGTAATTATGTTGCACTTAAAGTAATGGGAAACCAAATTGCATCAAAAAAAAAAAGCCTGGATAATTTTTGAGTGGAGAGGATTCTCTCTTATCATTGCTTTCTCTCTGCACTTGTGGGTGGCTAGGTGGCCCTAAATGGGGTAGTTGAGGGCGAAAGGGCCCTAATAAGGAGTGATAGGAACAGCTGTGGGGGGTTCATATAATGAGCCGTTAAGGGAGCACATACTCACTGGTCTGGACAGAAGGACTAACTGGCTTTGATTTGAACACAGCAACACAAGCTTTCCCAGGCTAGATAGGCATATCATAAGGGAAGCGAGGCTGTGACAGATTGTACGTAAATTGGAGTAGCTGTTAATGGAAGCAAAGGAATAGAAATTAAAATAAGAGCAGTCTTCATTGATAAAACTCACATGCTGAATCGACTGTCACATTTCTAACGCAGTGAAAAACGAATAGTTTGTCCCTTTTAACTGTAAGAACTGTGGCTCTAGTTTTCTCATCTATTGTCTCGTAATTACATCGTCTCATTAGTTTCACTGTGGTCACTAAATCATTTACATCAGGTATTGAATGACGAGCATTAACACTTGGAGAGGCTAATTAAGAAATATAATCTGTTGCTGACAGTGGCAAAATAGGAGAGCCGTCGCATCACAGCAAGATCTGGGGTTCCATTCATTGGTCAGGTGGAATTTGCATGTTCTCTCTGTGTTTATGTGGATTTTTGGTTTCCTCCCACAGTCCAAGTCAGGTGAACTGGAAATGTAAGTGTGCGAATGAATGTGTTTGTGTATCTGCCCTGTGACAGACTGACGACCTGTCAATGTGATTACTGAGATCCTCCAGGCCTCCCTCTGACCATATTTAAGATAGACAGTTCTGATAACTAATTAAGCTTATAGATTATAAACATACATATAATCAAATCTACATACACTCTTAAAAATAAAAGTGAGAAAAAGGTACCACTTTTGGTTCCCTAAACGCGCTTTAAGCTTCTAAGAACCTCCACACAATTGAAGGCACTTGGAATACCCATAAATTTTTATGTAACCTTATTAAAAAAGAAGTTCCACTACTGTACACTCCACTATCTTTCCATCAAACCCTCTAATCATTGTATTATAAAATGGATTTTTACATTGAAAACAGCTCTATAAGCTTTGCATTTTGTCCATGAAAATGAGTGTTCATTTTTTGACCAACGGCATTCCTTTTGATGAATAATATGATTAGCTATAAAATATTATAATAAAAAGGCTGCTTAATTGTTTTAGGTATTGAATTGAGTGGGTTTAGAAAGTAACAGAAGTAAGATTCCGTTTTCTAGGAGGTAATTAGTAATATATTCCATTAACGTTTGAGAGAAGTAATTTGTCATTTATAAATGATTAATATTTTTGAGGTAACTACCCCAGTCCTGATTACATGCAGTCCACTAATAATGTGATTAAAATAGATTAAACTCTCATAAAATAATGCAGCAATTTAAGGGCTAATAAAAAGTTAAAAGGAGAGTGTGCTTTGAAAGTTGAGAAATTTTTCATGTGTTTCAAACACGCACACACATACAAACATGTGAGCATGCCCATACATACACGCACACATGGCCCACATGCAGAAATCAAAGCATTTATATTTCACAGCAAAACAGAGAAAGAGTAAAAAGTAAAACATTGAGAGAGAGAGAGAGAGAGAGAGAGAGAGAGAGAGAGAAAGAAAGACACAGAGAGAGAGGAACGATGAATGAATGAATGATTAAATGAATGAGTTATTGATTACATGAATTCATGAGTGAAAGAGCAAATGAATGAGAGAATGCTGGCCCTCATCATTCTTCCACAAGCATCAGAGCGTCCTCGCTCACAGATTTATCTCTCCTCTCTCCAGAGTAAACTGGATGGCGCCAAGCCTCTTGTTTCCTTTATCGAGACTTGGATCATCAAAGTCCATTCCTGCACTATAACATCAGACAGATGATAAACTCACACACCCATCCAAACACACTCACAATGGCTGCAATGTCTTACATGCAGTGAATTCTGAAACACACACACACACAGCACATCTGCCCCTACTTCTCCCTGCCCAGTGTCACAGTCACTCAATAATTTGCACATTTTTATTACTCTAGGGGCAGATTTTAATTAGATTTTAATTAAAGACAAAGTCAATGTCTCTAGATGTATGTCGCTGGTGCGATGTTGACCTCTCAGGTTACCTAATCAAATACACGAACTGTGTTGTCCTTGAGTAGCTGATTTGTATTAAATGGATTTACTAAAAGTGTATTTCAGTTAAATCTATTTTTTTTGTTCCAAAGATAATTCTATTCCAATCTTTCAATTTTGCTCCTAAGGTTGAAATTCATGAAGATGTTAGAAAGTCTGTACATGCTGATTCTACTCTGTTTGAATGTATTATAATGTGTGGCTGAACTGAATTATGTTCATACAACATAATTTTTGAGTGTTCAGTATCATTCATTTTATACAAAATCGTGACCACCATGTCATATACAATATATACAGGATAAACTCGTGTATTTTATATTTTACATTAAGGATCTACTGATTCCTATTCCTCTCCTTTCAGAACTGGAGAAATGGGATCTGACAGTGATACTGGCTCCACAATATGACATGAAAGTTCAAAGAGATTTCAGTAAGATGGTCCTTTTCATGATCTTTTAATATAAATGTAGCCAGTTGAAAGCCAGTTGTAATTTTCAAATTCAAAATTAGTGCTGGGCCGCGATAAAAAAGAATCTCGCGCGCGTTAACGCCAACATTACAAACGGCGTTAACGGCGTTAAAAAAATTAATCTATGCCCACCTCTATTCTAAATACATTTTTAAAAGATGTTGCTCACAAACACCATTTAAAAGGTTTACATTAAGTACAATAAAGCACAAGCAACTTTAATGCTTTGTTTATCAGCATCTATGATTGCAAGTTGCTTTAACTGTTTGAGGTTGCCCAGGGTGCATATTACAGAAACATCTTGGAATTGATCATTTATTTAAAACCAGTCCTTGTATTCCTATTCAGTACTATGTAAAAGCTATAAACTGATACCCAATTAGCATTCTTGTTCTGAGAAGTTTGATAAGTTTGGGCTCAAGTGCATGTGCTCACCGAACACCTAGGAAGACACTCTTACACACATATACATCAACAGATGATGGAACAACCCCAGCCATTGTATAGTTACAAAAGTTATCAGTTACACTTGAATGTATTCCTCTCACTACAGGCCAGCTGTCATGGACACATGATTTTCTTTTGCTCAGCAGCAGAACAGGGTCTTCATTTCTTCTCCAGATCTGCCCTTTCAGCTGAATTCATTACTGCATCATCATCATCATCATCATTACTGTTATCTTAGCTTTAAAAAGCCAAGCCCACCATGAAGTGCCCTCCTTCCACGTCCATCTGTATGAGATTAGGACCCAGCCATAACTTCAGAAAATCTGAAGCCACACGCCTCCAAAAGCCGGGACATCTAAGAATGGCGCGTCACATCAAAAGAATTTCTCACTCCATGCACTGCACAGCCCTATTTTTTTAACTCAACCACTGTGGACCACAGGATAAGAGTGCAGTATTCATCGTGCATTGCTCTCTTTACTGATAGTGCTGGCCTTAATAAATTACATCACAGCAATAATATTCTGTTTGAATGTTTGTTAATAATTTACACTCAGTGCAAACTGAGACACACAGTGGGCTTTTCTAAAACAACTTGCAGCTGTCACCCCTGCCCCCCTTGGGAGCATGTGTGTGTGTGTGTGTGTGTGTGTGTGTGTATGTGAGCTGCAGCTGCCTTGACTTTGTTACAGAGAGAAGGGCCTGGGCATTACACTGGCTGTGGGAGTCAAGCTATGAACATATTTCCAGATCCCATGCAGCATTATTAACCCATAGTAAAAAAAATAAATAAAAATTTCCCACAGAAACATTTTTTTAGACAAAAACAGCTATTATTCGCTGTCAGGCTATATTCTGGTGCTGCCCATCAAACCAACATTTGACATTTTTCACTCTCATGTTTCATATCTCTAATAACAACCATAGCTGGGATTTTGCAAAAACACAAAAATAGCAGCAATAGACAAAAATAAGATGAAAAAATGTAAATAAGACAACAGTATTTGTCCAAAATCTCATACACCCACAAATGACTAATGTATTATTGTAATCTGACTTCTGAACTGGGTGGTCCCACATTTTATTCCATTGCCTTGTACTTTTCTTTTGACAACCATTTATAGTTAGTTGTATGTAATTGTAAGAGTGGTATAACAGTAAAAGACAGAATGTACTAGATAAGTGTACTGTTAGTACCCCAGTGCCCTCCTTTCTCTTTCCTGTGCGTAACCAGATCCTCACTCTTCTCATGCTAGTGTCTTCCTCCTGTAAAATGGATAATGACAGAGATTTGAGCTGCCTGGGTGTTTCCCCCTACTGTTTAAGGGGCTTATGCAAGGGGTGTGAGGAATGAGGGAGGATGTCCAACTTTAGGAGTGAACATGCACCTTCAAAGACAAGTAGCCCCTTCCCCACAGCCTGGCACATGCTTCCCTTCTTTCTGCCCACTGGAACCTCTGGAATCACATACTGACATGCACACACATACATATAAACAGAGAGACACGTTTGGTACTACTGCTTTGGTGAGGACAGTCCATCGACTCATATGATATTGTAGTTAAGTAATACTACTATAATACTATTATATCCCTCACATTAGCCTCAGTATTCAAAAGGCAATCTTCAGGCTCTAATAGTTTTATAATAAATGGTACATTTGTTGCAAAACAGCACTTTTATGTGCTGTGTGAGGGCTCCACTCCTATAAACTGTCTGGTATTCCTATAATTCTGGGGACTTAATATGAATGCAACAAAAAAAAAAACATTGTTTTGTTGCAGATAAGCTTATATGATGATCCTGTTATGACACAACTAAACAGGTAAAGTACATTTTGCATGCATCCAGCATGACAGATGCAACAACTGCATATGTTTGAGAAAGCCTAGCATATCATGAAAAAATATTAAGAAGGGTATTATATATCATATATATTATGTCATTTAAAAATGAACAACTTCCAAAAAAGAATAACTAGTCTGAACATACTCACGCCGATATGTGAAGACAGCACCACTGGGTTTCCCTGCTGGTTTGCACCACTTCCAGCATAAACATTCACATCACTCCTAGTACTCAAGAGAACCACAAGAGGAAATGCTGGAGATGGTGTTTGGGCTGCTACTGCTTCACTGTGTATGACTCCAGGCAACAAAATGAATGTCTTTAACAGCATGTCTTTAAAAAACATACACACATGCTTTTGTTTTTATACTTTGTCAGAACTTATGATCATACTTATAAAATACAGTACATCGTATCTACAAATTAATGACTTTACAGGAGAAGGGAAAAAACATTCACAATTTATAATAGAAGTGAATGTAAAAATCCCAAGAACTTTTAGACTCTTTCCATTAATCCTGAAAAACAAAGCTGGTGTTTTGAAATTGTGTGAAAAATAATTGTCTAAGCACTGGCCATTTCACTGGAACATCACACGTTTGATCCCTGTTAGTGGCACAGTTGTTACTTTCCTTCACCAGTATAATCCAGCATTACCAGTATAATAATCGCCAGTATACAGATCAACTGTATCAACCCTAACCCTAACCCTTATCTATCATCATATATTTATTTTTTCTTATTTATTTTTTGTTGCATTTATTCTAATGTCATATGGATACACAAACTGTTGACATAAATGGCATGACATAATTACTACGACTTAATAAGGTAATTTTTTTATAACAATGAAAAATCTTAACATCCAAACATTCTTCTCACAAAAATGTAAATGTCATTTCATGTTATTATTCTTAACATCGTGGGCTAAAAACACACATACACATACATACACACCTGTTCTATTTTCCCCTCAACTTCTCTGTCCGTTCCCTCCACAAGTTTTCCCTTTTCCTATCCCCTCTCCCCTCCCTCTCTCTCCTTCAGAGCAAACCATGTGCGTTTCGTTCCAGCCGCCCGCACTTAACCCACTCCTCAGACTAACCAATGGGCTGACAGTTGCCTCGTTCTTCCCTCTCTTTTCTTTACTTCTCACACTTTCTTTCTCCCCTCTTTTTCCCATACTCGACTTCTTTTTGTGCCTACACTCTAGCTTCTTCTCTCAAAACGACATAAACCTCCATAGAAACTGATCTGTGTGAGCGCACAAGGAGATCTCATACCCGCACCGGCTTATAGAGGGAACCACAGGGAGCTGCCTACACACACACACGGAGTCTGGGAGGAAGCCACAGCATAAACACACCAACAAGGGGAAAAAAACAACTGCCAAGCAGGGCTCCACACAGCAGGGTAAAACCTCAAAGCACATAATTCGCTGAGAGAAGAGAAGCAGACGAGGAGGAGCAGGAGGAAAAGGACAGTGGAGTGAAGGAGAAAGAGCCATGGAAGGCACTCAGGTCCGGCTGCTGGTGTGCCTGCTGCTCCTGCTGCTGGACGCTGGCTCAGGGAACTCACGCAGGCTCAGGAGGAGAGGACTCAGCCAGAAGGTGAGGAGCAAAACTTTTTTGAACAAGACTTCATGTTGCACTGAAAACGTTAACTTGATGTATGATGGCCTACAGTATGTAGCATATTTGGTTTGGGTGAACTTTGATGCCCTCGGCTTGAATTATCTAAAAATGCAGTCTAGTTATGGATAACACTTTTATGTGTGTTGAATGTTCCACAGTGTTTGGTTCAGATGCCCGGGGCATTCAGGTTTTCAGACACAGTGCTTTGAATATAAATGAGCCTGTATTTATGTTGGTTCGAGGAATATGATGAATTACTAATGTAAACAATATATGTGTGAATATGGATCTCAGTACTACCTTGGCGAAGGTGCTGAACATGGGGATTTTACTTCTTTGTTGGTGTGGCAGGTGTAGTCCACCCAAACAAATAGGAATAATTTCAGAAGACAACCAGTTGCTTAGCATCTACACAAAACTTGCTCATTTAATTCCAAATGGAATATATTTTGAAATATACAGTGCCTTCCACGTTTCCTCTATTTCCACATTAGATGACTTTAGGTTTTCAAGCAAAATATAGCATAAGACAAGGAGAACATGAGGAAACACAAAGATCAATCTGTAAATGATCATTTCGTTTATTGGAGATAAAAGGTTCATTTTATTAAAGGAAATAATGTTTTTTTCCTGTTACATTCAGTTCATTTTCCCAGGGCCTAGCTTAATGCACAGGCAGTATAGAATGTGTGTGTGCGTGCATGTGTGTGTATTGACCCTACCCACACTGACCAAATGTACATATTTTTCTCTTTGTCCTCCATAGACTTTCTAGTGCTCTGAGCACACTCTTCATAAATCTCTCTTAAATGACTCTTTAAGAAAGATTTGTGATGAGACATTTCTTCTTTCTGCTTCTGTTCAACTGTTCCAATCTTTGAATTCCTTTTTCGCTTTACTAGATGAAAAACATCAGCTGCCCTCACTGACCTTTTCCTCTTTCCTTCTGTTTTTCCTTCATTCACTATAAAATAGCTCATGTGAACCAGTGAGCTACAGGTGAGCTAAAGATTATAATGCAGTAACAGTGCTGCCATCATTAAGGTCTAGCTGGCCTAAAGGACGTATCGATGCTCCACCCACAAAGAAGTTCTGTTGCAAGACTGTAGCAGTTTTACAGAGCACCAGCAAATGTTCACTGTCCTGTGACAGAAATGTTTATTTATTTTTGTCTAAATAAATCTAGCTATTATAAAACTAGGTATTAATTGGGCAAATGTGAGAGACAAATTCCAAAGTACTAGGTAAATATTTTGAGACACACGATTAGTGCAAAGACGGTACTAAATTACACCGAAACACACCACGGGTTCTAGCTAATAACTGGATAGGTGTGAGGTACAAACGCCAAAGTACCGACTAGTACGACTATAACGGGAAGCTTAACTTGCAATTCTTTGTATCTTTTATTTTCTATTAGCTCTAGCAACACAGTATAGCCTTCTAATGCAGCCCATTAAACATGTAACAACGTCTGAAACCATTCCACTGAATGGGATTTTTCTCCAGTTTTCTGTAAATCTCACAACAGTTGCTATAAAAGCAGACTTTTGTGGGTGGAGCCTGGATAAGTCAGTACGATTTTTGTTTGTCTTGTAAAAATTGAGTAAAGTAGTAAAGTAAGAGGTAAAGGAAGTGGGCTTTGTCACATTTTAAATGTTTTATAGTAGAAAATTGTTACCAAAGGTTGCATGAGTGAGCCAGTGCAGGAAACTGGCAAGCCAGCGGCATTCTCTGTGTGGGCCTGACATAGTCCAAGAAGCAAAGCGGTCCAACTGGCACTCATCTAAGCAGCCATGGACAATTGATCCTGTTAAAGCGTCTTGTGTTGGGCAAGAAGTGCTAGTTTCTTTGAATAGTGATTTGAGCTTCACTGGACCACACTTGATGCAAAATCTGAACATAGCAGGTTAGTGCTGACCCAGCTCCAGGTTCTCTGGGGCACAGGAATAGACAGATTGATGCTATTGGATTTTCCACATACCTTTCTCCTGTTCTGACACTTTGGAAGGAAAAAATCACTGTCTGCATGCCGTAATCAGCGAAGCTTGAACACTAAGCAAACGCCCTCAGGAAAGACTGCAAGAGTTAAGCTTGGCTTCCTGACGTCTGCCCTCAACGTTTGGCAAATATCTTTTATACTGAATCTGCCAAGAAGATGGCTTCAGTTCTGAAAGTCTGCACATCAATCCCTACCCTCTCACTTACTTTTTTAAAGGGGCTCGGTAGCAGAAACTGAGCTAACGGCGACACAACACGACTTTTCTCATACTATACGACATGCTTGATTTATAAATCAGTTACCAGTCTGAAAAAAAAAGATGTGCAGTGTTTGTGGTCTATGGTAGGTAGACTAAACACTGAGCTTTTAAAGCTCCGTTTTTTAAAGCTCCATTTTACCTACTGATTTTGGCCCACCACAAATACTATATTGAATTCTGTGGTTACTATAACATACTGTAATATACTAAAAATGGGGCTAGGGTAACTCTTTTTTCCAAATCAAACACCCTCATGGACCCACTTTGGCCCACTGGCCAAACTTTGGCCAGTCGTGAACTACATGGACAAGGAGGATAAAACAGAGGAATCCTGCTCAGGGAAGTACTGCATAGTAAAAGGTTTAAGAACAAGGCCTACATGATATGGACAAAATATCAGTATTGCTTTAGAACAGGGCATTCCGAAAGAAGATCATGATCAGAAAGAAGATAACTTGCATGTATCACAAAGATACAGTAAAAGAAACAGCCTGATTAATTCTAAGGGATTAACAGACATTAGAAAATGTAAGAATAAATTATGGGGAAATTTAACAGATATGTTTGTTACCCAAAACCCACACAAATATCATGTTGATAAAGGAAATAGAAGGAGAATATAATAGTATATGCCCTTCGCCTCTGCCAAACTTTGTCCTTAATTGTTAAAGATTGACTAAAATAATTTGACTTTTATTTGAGTACACAAACACCTTATTTAATCAAAACAGCCAATAACACTCTTGCGATTGATTGGAGGCTTGTTTGCATATTGCAGGACATCAGTACTGTGCATAGTTAAATATTGCAATATATTAGCCCTAGTAAGAGTTCGTTTTTGTTCCTTGAAGAGTCTTTCAGTGGATGGGCCTTTATAGACCTTTTTTTTTAAGTTTTAAATGAACTTCCACACAATGTAGAGGTTCTTTACCCATTTAAAGGTTTTTTTTCCAGGAAACATTTTTTTAAGAATGCAACAGAGCATGCTGAACACTGTAAACATGTACTTCTATGTATTTGACCAAATGTGGAGAAGTATTCCTTTATTATCCAATATTACAAATATTATATATGTGATATTACACGTTTCTATCACATCTACTTTTTGATTAAATAGTGGGAACAGGAAAACCTAACTGCCAGTTTTGGAACATGCAGTGGTGTTTTCCTGGGTTGCAGTGCATTATAACAAACATGGTGTGTGTAAGGCTTGTCAGGGCAAGTACAGGTATGGATGACCCCACTACATTCATAAACTGTCATTCATTTCTCCAATACAGACAGACTTTCAACAGGTCTTAAAAGAAGTAGAGACGCTTACAGGTGTTTTGAGGCACCATTTGCACATACTTTGAGTGTCTGTCCTGTTATACATGATGTTTTCCACATTCTTAGTCCACAAGCACTGACAAGTAACCTGATTTAAAGGGTTGGATTATTCGGCAGACTTCTCTAACGAAACACCATGATGAACCCTTAAAGCTTTGCATTCATACCTGTGTAAATTGCATATTATTTTATAGTTATTTAATAAATGTATAGTAGTTACTGAATAGTCAGATTCATAATAAAACAAATAATAGAATAAGGAGCTCAGATTAAAAAAATAATAAATTGTATCCAAAGGTTTTTTCACTGTTACTTTGCAATAGGTGGTGAGACAGGTGAAGTGCTTAAACCCCAGCCAGCAGTCTGAATGAGTTTAACCCAGTCATGTAGCAGTCATGTGCTGACAGTTCTGGGACAATAATCCCAGTCAGCTGAGTAGAGAGTGCTTCAGATCAGTATTGTATTTTTGACCATATCAACTCCTTATTTAATTAAACGCAGTGGGAGTTCAGATTCCATACAGAATATAGAAGTACAACCAGAACTGCCATTTTACTCCATCTAGAATTCCTGACTCATCATCAAACATTTTAAGAGTATGGGAATTGAGTCTTATGAAGCAGCAGAGAGAATGACCTTCGCTCAACAAGGCAGGCAGGGTTTCTTGCACTGTCCTTTGATCTGTCAGTCACCTGTAGGCTGTTCACTCCAGCTGAGATCCAAGGTCATACAGCAGCTGTCACTCAAGCAGAACTAGGTCAGGAATTGAATTTGTTCTGTGGAGGAGCTAGCCATATGTCTAGGCATAAATTGGTCCATACATGACCCTAAGAAACAACTAGAATATACAGAACCCCCCAAAAAAGATAAAATATGACAATAAAAGGGGCTATACAGATAAGAGTAGATGATAAAAAAGATACTATTATCTTGCTTGGCATTAAACATAATAACAGAATTAATTTTAATGGCTGAAGATGTGAAGCAGGGCATGGGTGGCATTGTCTACTTTATGGGAAAAGAGGCATGTCATGAAGCTTGTCATACAGATTAGTTTTAGAGAATTTTGTGTTCTTGAAATTACACTGTTTAATACTTTCACACTTTCACTGAAGCATGATTGTAATAACTGGCCAAATAAGAAACAGCCCCTCAGTGTATAAGCTCAGATGACAAATCCTATCCCAGCACTAGGGTTGTCACGGTACCAAAATTTCAGTATTCGGTACCGATACCAGTGAAAATCCACGGTTCTCGGTA
>JBBPCW010000017.1:10547055-10569579 GCA_037974425.1 Phenacogrammus interruptus | reverse complement strand
AAAGCTTTTCAGCCAATCATAATGCAAGGTTAGAATTGTGGTATGCTGGATAGTGTTCTGAGAAATCTTATGAAGCAAACATCACACGCCACAGTCTACAGCAGTATTTCCCAGCACCAGTTCTGGAGCCATAACTGCACTGCATTGGAATTTTCCATGAATTTGTATAATTGGGTGATTCTGAATTTATTTATCTAAAACTTCTTTTTCTCTGTATCTCTGTACCAACTTGTTGCCAGGACTATGAGTATCCCAGCCAGTCTCTGTCCACGCAACACCAGAAGAATGACCGGTGTCCACCCCCGCCACAGATGCTGCCTGAGCGGGCTTGTGAGGTGCCAGGCTGTCGTTCAGACTCAGAGTGTGAGAGACACAAACGATGTTGCTACAATGGCTGCATCTATGCCTGCCTGGAGTCAGTTCAGCCTCCGCCTGGTGGGAATACACTCTTTGTCACATACTTCATACAAACACTGTGTGATTTTACCCCTCCTGTCTTTTAACAACAAAAGAAAAATGTTAAGAACAGTCCCCTCAACTGCTATTTTGGTCTCTTTGGGTGGGTCTGGATCTTGATACCCTCCCCCCCCCCCACACACACACACAATTATATATTTTGTATAATAGTTTATTTTAAATTAAATCTACAGTACTTTAGAACAAAAAAGTTTTTTAAGTGCATGTGCCTGGTTCTATTACTTTCTGGTCAGAAGATTTAGTCAGAAAAGGTTCTGTTGGTACTGCAGGTTTTTCTGCTCATACACCCAATGAAAAAGTGTGGGAACCCCTCTCAGCCTGCATAATAATTTACTTTTTTTCAAAATGTTAACTGTGGTATGTCTTTCATTTCCTAAGTAGTATTTAGTTGTATGAAATTAAATCAAATGTCAAAAACTGGCTGTGCATAAATTTGGGTACCCTTGTAATTTTGCTGATTTGAAAGATTACTTACACCACCAAATTGGTTGGATTAGCTCATTAAGCCTTGATCTTCATAGACAGGTGTCTCCAATCTTAAGAAAAGTTAAGGCGGCCAAATGCAAGTTCTACTTCTTTTTGATGCTCCACTGAAGAGTGACAGCATGGGATATTCAAAGCAACATGGTTGCAGTGTCACGGTTTAGAGCAGGGGTCTCAAACTCCATTCCTGAAGGACAGTTGTCCTGCACAGTTTCATGGTTCTCCTACTCAAACACATTCACCAAATCTAGCAATTAACTGGCAAGCTGAAGCAGGTGTTTCTGAGCAGGGAAATCACCAAAATGTGCTGGACACCGGCCCTCCAGGACCGGAATTTAAGACCCCTGGTTTAGAGGAAGGCTGCAGAAAGCTCACAGGTTAAAACTGTCAGGTTCAACTCTAAGGAATGTAATCAGGAAGTGGAAGGCCACAGGCACGGTTGCTGTTAAACCCAGGTCTGGCAGGCCAAGAAAAATACAGGAGCGGCATATGCAGAGGATTGTGAGAATGTTACAAACAACCACAGATTACTTCCAAAGACCTGCAAGAAAATCTTGCTGCAGATGGTTGCAGATAATTGAAAGAACAAAGAACATCTGTATGGCAGGGTGATGAGAAAGAAGCCCTTTCTGCACTCATGCCACAAATACAGTTGTTTGTTGTATGCAAAAGCTCATTTAGACAAACCAGATTTATTTTAGAACAAAGTGCTTTGGACTGATGAGACACAAATGTAATTATTTGGTCATAACTAAAAGCACTTTGCATTGCGGAAGACGAACAGTGCATTCCAAGTACAACACCTGGTAGCTACTGTCAAATGTGGTGGAGGTTCCATCATGCTGTGGGGCTGTGTGGCTAGTGCCCTTGTTAAAGTCAAGAGTTGGAAAAAAGTTCCGCAGGGACTGGATATTCCAGCAAGACCCAAACAATCTACAATAGCATTCACGCAGAGGGAGAAGTACAATGTTCTGGAATGGCCGTCACAGTCCCCGGACTTGAATATCAAAAATCTATGCCATGATTATAAGTGGGCTGTTCATGCTCGGCAGCATGAACTGGAGAGGAGAGATTTTGAAGAATTGTCAAAAATACCTCCGTCCAGAATCCAGACACTCATCAAAGGCTAGAGGAGGCGTCAAGAGGCTGTTAAATTTGCAAAAGGACGCTCAACTAAGTGTTGGTGTAATATCTCCGTTCGGGTGCCCAAATGTATGCACCTGTCTAATTTTGTTATGATGCATATTGCATATCTTCTGTTCATAAACTTAAGGTCACTAATGAAAGTTTCTACTTTAAAAGCTCAGCCAGTGATAAACAAAAATCTAAAAAGTTAAGAGGGGTTTGCAGACTTTTTCGTATGACTGTCTGTGGGCTGTGCCCCAGTACAAGGAACTGTCTAGAAACACACCTATACAGCATTTTTCTTCATTGTACTACATAGTATATGACTCTATTGTGTTGGTTTGTCTGTTTTGATCAGTACTGGACTGGTTGGTGCAACCAAAGCCCCGGTGGCTGGGTGGGAATGGCTGGCTCTTAGATGGACCAGAAGAGGTTCTACAGGGTGAGTGTAAATGTCCATTACTCTAATTCCAGTATTATATAGCACATTATCATACTCAAAAGCTCATTTAATGTGCTTTATGTGGATATAATAAAAATAAAATAGAATAAAATAATGGAAGAAATAAAATAGATAAAAGAATGCATAGACAATTGTAAGTGCAATAGATGTGCAGATATGTAAGTGAAGCCAGAGGAGAATAATTAGGTTTTAGCAGCTTTTTAAAGCTCCAGTTGGTGCAGATCTGATACTGATGGACAGTTTGCTGTAGCGTAGTGATTAAATGCTATTTCACTGTGTTTAGTTTCAGCTCTTTAAAGGGAGACTTTAACTGTGTCATCTCTTTAAACACAGTATGTGTTGAGTCCATGTGTCGCCAGTTAATTGTCCTATTTTTTCCATGGTGTAGCTGATTGTTCTTTTTTGAAGTTTTTTGTTACCAAGAGAACCAAGAAAGTTTGATCTACTTTCTTTTAAGGGCAGTTTCTAGTTCAGTTCATTCACATCAAGCCCTTTAATTACTTCCAGTCTCATTGCTTTTCTTCCCATTGCCCATCCATGTGGATAAGATATATGCCAAGCATTTAATTACCGGCAACTTTGGTACAGATAGGTTTGTGAAAAATGTCTTTGTGGTTAATTAGCCCAAAATTGAAAACACTGGAAGAATCTAAACCTTAACTAAAGTTATTTAACTCAATTCCCTATTCAAACCCTTATGTTTTTAAACATTGAATGTGCCATAAATGTGCCATGCAATTAAAATTGCATGTGCCATAATTACTGGCATCCCTGCGGTTAGTTCCTTGTTTAAACTTTGTCTACAGCAAATGGTCTTCTCCTGTAATGCTTGAGAGTAAAAGAGCACAATATGGAATCACGTCTCAGCTGTCAGGTGTCCTTGGTCCTCTGTTTTGAACTCTCTTCTTCAGATCACCCCACAGGTTTCCAAAGGGGTGAGTTGGCGACTGAGTTGGCCACATCAAAAGCTTGATTTTGTGGTCATTAAACCATTTTAGGTGGAGTTGACAGTGTTTTGAATCACTGTCTCGCTGGAAGATTTAGCTGCAGCACAGTTGTTGTAGCAGCTTTGTAGCAGAGCCATGGCAGGCTCACCTGTCCAGGCACAGTTCCTTGTGGTAAACTTTCCACTTGCATGTTATCAAACCAGATGCCTGACAGGAGTGTCTGAGCTCTTTGCCTTGCTTGGATGTTTAAGACCTTGCTTGGCTCTGCAGCTTTTTTCCATTCAAGTGTAGTTTAACGATATCCCTGAGAACTTTAGGAAGCTCCCTCTTCTAATGATACCAATGATACCAATATTGCCAACATCAAAGATTTTTATCAATGTAGCATTTCTTTATGCTTATGGATATATTCTTCAGCTTTCATGTTTATAAGTAAATGGCAAAAGAAAAATGCACTGGAAGTTTATGAAATGACAGAAACCGATCCGTGCAGATACTTGCTTTCTCATTGCATTTTACATATTTGTACTTTCTCTACTACATATGGTGTTTGTAGCTGAGGCGTGCAGCACTACAGAGGATGGGGATGAGCCCCTACACTGTCCCACTGGCTATGAATGTCATATCATCAACCCAGGAAACCCCTCTGCTGGGATCCCCAACCGTGGCCAGTGTATCAAACAGCGCGGAAACTCAGGTCAGTTCTTTAATGTGCATCCTCAGGTCTACAACATCAGTTCTTAAAGACAACTAAGCAATCAAATAAATCATATCAGTAAGCCCCACACACACACACACACACACACACACACACACACACACACACACACACACACACACAAAGTGATACAATGTAGCACTTGTATCACCTCCTAAGACTATTTTCCCCTTGTGCTGGTGTCATCCATTTGATACTAAATGCACTTGTCGGAACTGTTCTCCCTCTAGATGGTCGTAGCCTGAGGCACAAGTACTTCAAAGATTACAAGGATTACTTAGGTCAGTATGACCACTAATTTATATTTGTAGCCTCTGTAATATTAGTCATAGGGAGGAAATGGCTGTGTGAAACACTGATCGATATTTGAATGTTGTTTCACCCTCTTTCTTTTCTTTCTAACAGGCAGTAACTCCAATAATGCAGTGGGCTATGAAAAACATCACAAGCACTTAGGTTGAAAAGCAGGTGAGTGTTGTTTATTTTACAAACCCTACAGTGGACTCAATGAGGAAGCCTGCCTGACAAATAATACACAGTGAAGCATTCTTCCCTACACTCAGCATTATAAACAAATACATGAAATGCTCTTAAGTTCTCTTTTGCATGCATTTGAAACTGGTTTGATATATTATTTGGCCTTTGCAGCTAAAGGTTAAATGTTTCTATTATAAAACAAAACTGAAATCATTTGTCCATTATAATCACTGGCTTTAAATCAATCAAACCAACTCCCCTCCTTTATAATTTACAAGCCAACAAACTACAGATTGTTCAGAGGTCACTGGACCACAGTTTATGCATTTAACAATGCTGATGATCATGAAAATGGGCTGGCATGTGACTGGTTTGCAGAAATTAATAAGCTTTCCTCTCATTTTTCCAACAGGTGACCTCCACAACTCTACAGACTCCTTCTGACAGAACTCTAACTGAAACCATCATGGCCTTTCTCTTCTACAAAAACTGGTTACATTTGGTGCTGTACATTTAGGTGCTACAACAGGAAATAGGCCAACATGTTCTACCTCTTCTTAACCCTCTATGGCATTGCGTTGCCCTCAGGCAACAAACCATCATCTTAGCCTTCATACCACTCCAGACAGAAACACAGACAGAAAATACTGAGATGACTGTTAATGCTATAATGAAGTTTTCACACACTTTCTCTCATACACACACACACACACACACACACACACACACACACACAGTACAGCCAGCATTAGGTCTGAAAGCCAAAGTCACCATGCTGAAACCGACATACTTTATGTGAGGAATAATACCAGAGATATCTTTACAGATTCCCTGTTTCAGCAAAACTAGAGGACATCAGCCACATTAAAACCACTAGGTGAAATTAATGACACTCATTATCTCCCTACAGTGTCAGATTGACGTATAAGGCAAAAAGTGAACAGTTGATGTTTTGGAAGCAGGAAATGTAAAGAGATGAGAAATTTTGACAAGAGTCATATTGTAATGCCTACTGGTTCAGAGCATCTTCAAACTGGCAGTTCCCTTTTGGGCGGGGCTTCTGTTATCAGATTAAAGTGCTCAGTCACACTGCAAATATGGTTTAGGAATGGTTTTAGGAACATGAAGAACAGTTCAAAGGGCCTCCAAATTATTTATTCTCAAACCAGTTAAGAATTTGTAGGATATGCTTGATAAACCAGACTGATCCAGGGACACCCCCTCATAACATACAGGACTTCTGCTAACATCTTGGTGTCAAATACCACAGCAAACCTCAGGAGCCCCATGGACTCCATGCCTCGATGATTCAGAGCTATTTTGGTAGAACAAATCAGACCATGCACAATATAAAACAGGTTAAGGCTGCTGGTGTATGTCTGCATACAGTCAGGAATGTCAGTTGTAGTCAACAGTGCTCATGACCAGAGTGATTTATACTAGCATACTGTATGAAAAACTGTAAACACATACACCCACCCTCAGCTCACACCCTTGGGCTGAGTGAGGACTGGCCAGCAGGAAATGAGGACCATGTGCTGCTCTCTTCTCTGCAATTCCAGCAGGATGAGAGGCAGACTGGAGACTGGAGAAGGCATCTGTCTGAAACTGCAGATCAGACTGTATTTTACCTTTACTGGAAGCTTTACTTCTGCTACAAAAAGGCTAGAGGGTATAACAGTCTCTGGAGTTCCTCTGAACCACTTTATTTTCTACATTTTAAGAATATGTGGCAAATAAGTCCTACCTCTCATTACGCTGACACCTGTAATTTCAATCAGTGCATTATAAGATATTTAGCTCTTCCAGAAATGCTCCAGATTTTCTCAGCCTAGTCTCTAACAGTCAAATCTGCAGCACAAGGTTGATTATCCTTGACAACATTTGCTATTGGCAATGACACAATACTGGAAATATGGACATATTTTCAAACAGACTTACCATAGAAGCCAACAGGTTGCTGCTTCTTTGACCATACACTGTGCATGTGACGTTTTAGGTTGAAAAAAGCTGGTTTTCTCTTGCCCTGAATTCATGATCACATAGGTTAATGACTGTTACAAATGTACATTTTGTTCTGTTTAGAAGTATTGCAGTCAAGTCTGGCATGAAGAAATATAAATGATGAATTTTTGAGGGAATGTTATATAAAAGACACCCATCCAGAAGCTAAAACTACAATGCAATATTTACAAAACCATCTATGGTGCCTTGTCCATTTCACATGGTGCTCTAATAAATGTATCAATATGACATGCTGTTCCATAAGCTCACAGCCTTCACACTTCAGGCTCTCCACAGTAAGCTACGGGAGCCTGAAAGGGAAGTGAACGGTAACATGCACAAAACTATAGTGGCTAATTATCCAAACCTGAGCTGCAGTAGTTGCAGTGTACCTATATTATTCCAAAATAAAACATCTGACAAATGCTATTCTATTGTGATTTCTGTTATGATTACTTAAAACTGAACTCTCGTTTTGAAGCAATATTGCATCAACATACCACCTCTTTGTACCACATTTCATCTAACACATCATTTGCCCCTAACAAGTCAGTCACCATGATACACTATATGGTATATGGACAAAGGTTTTGGGACACCTAACATTAAACCAACAGGGACTTTAATGACATTGCATTTAAATACATAGTTTAAAATGGACTTGGCCCCTCCTCCTTTGCAGCAAGGAGAAGCACAAGAAGGCCTGGTTCAAAATCTCCATTCCAGTATATTCCAAAGGTGTTTGATGGGGTTGTGTTCAGTGCTCACAACTATGGAAAAACATGTGTCCTAAAACTTTTTTCCATATAGCGTATGTGATGAATCACTATGCGATTTGGTTTTCAAATATTTCTCTCAAGAGAATGTAAAACATCAAAAGAGATTAAGATTGTTTAAATGTCTATGCTAGAAATTATATGTTCACTTTAAGATTATTTCCTATAATTTAACTAGCTGAAACAGCCATAAAACATGAAGACAAATGAACATGAAGAACTTGTCTGTATTTTATAGTAAATAATCTGTTTATTACTGTATGAAACAGTCATACAAAGCATAAGGAGGTGTAGGTTCACAATAGTTCTCACTCAAACACATACATACAGTTACATACACGCTTAAGTGGCAAACTTCTTTTGCCTGACTGGTGCAGGCAGCTGAGCAGTAATGTCCAACAGAGGGCGCTCTACCACCACCAATGACTGGTCTTCCAACAGCTCCACAAACAGCAGCCCCTGTATGAGCAAGAAGTTTACACACAGCATAAGACATAAGCCTGGGTTAACGGTCACCTGAACGTCTGTCTGGTGGTAGTAAATAGCACCCACCTGGAACAGCTTGCAAACTTTGAAAGCATGGCTGTGTTTTTTCCTTTCCTTCTCTGGTAGGCTCCTCAGAGTCAGCTGATTGTAGAACTGACTTGTCTGATCAGGAAGAGGCTGGAGGAAAGAGTGCATATTTGAAAATATATACAGAAGAGCTAAAAAAAAAAAAAAAAAACCCAGATGCCTCATGCTTACAAAAAAACAATTATGCTGAAACTTCAGATCCACAAAATCAGTGTCTGGATTGTCTTACCAGGGTTTGGTCAAGGATGCAGAACATGAATGCATCATGTAGAATAACATGGGCTGGATTTTTGGGACTAAAGGTCACATTAGTGATGGGTGTGTCTCTCTCCAGCCACACATAATGAAGCCCCTTCCTTTGCAGCCCTCGGCTCCAGTCAGTGTACTGCTTCTCCACTATAGAGTACTCCAAGAGCTGAGAAAATAAAAGCAGGCATGAGACACTACAAAATCTGATACAGCAAGCCTTCATCTCCACAACTAACAGAAAAGATCATTTAGTGTGCAGAAGCAATGTGTCAAAATTGTAAGCATGCATCCCATATAGGGAGAAAAGCCAAAAAGTACCTGCTGGTCTGCATGTGCCATGAACAGGTTGTTAGTGGTTGGGTGGATGGCCATGGCGCTGACCCCAGAGCTGTACACGGGTAATGTGCAGTGGAGCTGAAATGCATAAAACCTCAGCATGATTCACTGCACATAACTTGCGACTAATTCAACACTAAGGATCAAGACTAAGTGCTGGTGTTGAGGGATTACCTTCATTTTTTTCAGGTTATATACCTGAACCACATGGTCACTGTTGGCTGAGGCTAGCCATTTCCCATCTTCGCTGACTGATAACAGATGAATGGCCTGGTCAGATCCTTAAGGAAAAAAAAAAGATTACAGAAATAAATTTTTTTTTAAAAAGACAAAAAAGGCCTTTTACTGTATTTTTTGTTGCTAAAACTGACTTACCTGACTTAGGCTTGAGAGTACATACAAACTTGCACCCCGTCTCGCTTAAAGATGCCACATGTACTGAGGAGCAGTTGGATGCCACAAACAGGTGGGAGGAGTCTGAAGAAAAGCAAACCTGATGGGCTGAACCGAGTACTTTTGGAAGCTTGGACACCTACAATAAATCCATGAAAATAAATAAATAAATAAATGTGTTTTCCCCCAACAAATTCTGCTAACCGAGATGAAAGCCACTCGGCCGGCTCTGATGTAAAATGGCTCAGACTGTGTTTGCTGTAGTGAGAAGGCTGGGGGGACAATGTTACGACACAAACTGACTTGGATTTAAGTCTGACCACAAAACAGAAATATTTCTCCCGGATATGTTTGTTGCATATGCGCTTGTTAATAATCAAGAAACTTGCCTTGGTGATGCTGATATTGTTATCACAGTTCAGTCTGTACAGTCGGAAACTGCACACTGTTGAGTACACAATCCACTCTCCACACGGTGACACCGCACTGCAGCAAATGTGCTCCACACCCTGGTGTCCAAATCCAACAATACTACAGTAAATACACACTTACACCAACTCACAACACATGAAAAATTCATGCAATAATACAAGGAATTTTCTTCCCGTTGACAGTGTCTCTCAAGCTCAATATTTAAAAAAATTAAATTATAAAAAAAAAAAAAGCAGCATTGCAAAATTATACATATAAGCTATAGGTTAGTTTTCCAGACAGGAATGAAATCCAGTCCTGGGCTATTCTACCCTCGACAGTTTTCTAAATGTGAATTCTATATATTGGTTATGAATGGTGTCCACGACCAGGTTTAATCACAGTATTGAAAACCAACCTCATGTGACCAAAATGTGACTGAAAGCAGTTCAAGCATAAAAAAGTGCACCTTTATCTTCAAATGAAGTAATTTCTCTGGTTTCCGTTTAACAGGTAAAACACTTCCAGAAATTCCTAAAAACAGAAAAAAAAAATGTAAATACTGATAACATTGCTGAAATCACTAGGGTGAGTTTTACTCTTTGTAAAATTTAACTCATGCTCTCGCACCATTTTCTTCACTCTCTCCCAGTCTCCACAGCTCCAGATGGGTAGTGTACTGGAACAGCAGCAGACCCGCCTTATTTGCACATGACACTATTCTCCGCTGTCCAGTGAAAAAGCAACACTCTAATTAGCACCAAGAACACATCCCTGCTTTAAATTTAATGTACAGATAGCAAAAGCTTGAGGGCAGGGAGCAACACTCACATGGGGGTACAGTATTTTACGTAAGACACATGCACGGGTCCTCTCTTCAACTTTGTCCAAGAAAGGTCTCATAACAAACTGTGTGTCCATACCTGGAAAGTAAGAGCAGCAGATTCAATCTATGAACAAGAGAACTTAGACACAGAAAAAAAAAAATCCTCATCAACAACTATAGAATTTTCTGAACTCACCTCCTGATACAACAGCATTGTTGAGCTCTAGCACAGCACGGACGTCATGTGTGTGGTCCTTAAAGGTTTTGGTTCTGACCCACTCACTGTCCTCCTGACCTAGAACAATTGGGAGCCACTGGAATTGTATTACTGTTCCCTCTGATGTTCCTGCAACAAGACTGGTCTCATCCTGAAAACCAGAAAAATTATAAATGACAAAATTAGTAACCAATGATAGTAATGATACTATCATTAATAATGATAGTTCTTAAAGTTGATGATTATAATACTTTTATATGGGATGTCACATTTTTAAAAAATACATTAAATTCAAAGTGCAAAAATTGACATCCCTGTGGTCTGCTAAGGCCCAGCAGCCTAATGGGGTAGGAGTGAAAGATAAGCATAACTGAGAAATACAGATATTAAACACCAGCACATGACATGGTATTCATTTCCAGATTGTTTTTAATTTCCATTTCACCCAGGGCTGTCTTTCAGAATTATGATTTAATACTGATACCAAATAGGCTATTACACTCTGAAACACGAATCACTTCCATTTTGACCATTTGTCATACGTGAACACACCACAGCACACAGTGTGAACAGCACGAAATTCAACCTCTGCATTTAACCCATTCACCAAGTGAAGCAGGGGGCAGCTACGAACACAGCGGCCGGGGAGCAGTGTGTGGGGACGGTACCTTGCTCAGGGTACCTCAGCAGTACCTAGCGGTCTTGGGAATCCAACCCGGACTTTCTGGTCACAGGGCGGATGCCCTAACCACTAGGCTACCAGCTGCCCCGAACACCAATTCATTACCCATTTATTTTATCTTAATAGTATTAAACATTTCAAACACAGACAAAACACAGTCTCAGCCTGATGCTGTCTTATTTAAAAAAAAATGAAGTACCAGGTTATTTGCTAGTGAAAAGCTAGTGAAAAGTACTGGATGTCACTTTCAATTCTTTGCGCAATTCTAACAAGGGAGTCACACCTACAGCTCTGATGCAAAGATGAATAAATAACCACAACATTAGCCATACTATTAAAACCACAGACAGGTAAAGTGAATAACATTGATTATTTTGTTACAGTGACACCTGTGAAGGGGTGGCATATATTAGCCCGTAAGTGAATACTCAGTTCTTGAGACTGATGTGTTGAAACAGGGTTGTCAAAAATACAGATTCTCAGATACTAATCGATACTAAAAATTTAGTATCGAGTTCGATATCAATGAGCACTGGTAAGTAATTCAATTAAGGGGGATGTGATGGCAAACAAGTCCAACCCATGGGACCCCGCTTAAAAAGACCGAAATGATCTGCTGCTAAAGTCAGATACCATAGCACACCTTCAGAGTCCATGTTTTAACAGGTCAGAGCTGTTTCAGCAACACAAGGGAGACCTACACAATAGTAGAAAGGTCATTTTAATGCTGTGGCTGATTGGTGTCACTTATCCACACCAAAGCACAGCAGTCAGTAGCCTCTCACCTCTGAAACTGATAATGTCAGCACATCCCACTTGGTGACCTGGTGGCTTTTAATCTGTGTTCCAGTGTGACTGTCCCAGATTTTAACCTTCCCAGATGAGTCTCCACTGATGATGGTGTCATCTGAGAGGTACACCACGCTCCAGACCACACACTCCTGACTCTTGGATGTTCCTATTCCACACTCCACCAGTAACCTGTGTTCTGACTGACCTAAACCACAAGACGATAGACATACATTCATTCATAAGGCTGCAGTGTACAAGATTAGCTTCTTTCTACTTAAACAGAAGTAAAGGCAATGCAGATCTCTCACAATCTGGTCTCATAACACACTTAGAAATGTCTTCAGACTTTCTGTGGTCAGTCCTATTTTATCATTTTCAATCAAAAAAAGTACATGGATCATGATTTAAGGATGTTCACAACTTACCTGTTTTGACATCAAAGATCTGAATCACACCCATCATTCCTGCAACTATCTTTGAGCCAGAGGGGTGCCAAGATACAGACATAATGCGTCCTTTCTGCCTGGACAGACTCCTTTCAAACTGTATTTTACCTTCACACACTTCAAACAGTTTGACAGTCCCATCTTCACACCCAACCTGTATAAGAACACAAGAAGGGAATTAGTTTGAATCCATAACTTCAGTTTACATATAAACTGAACATATAAAAGTTGCATCATGTGTCAAGATATAAAATTATTAAGGACAACATTCCTGGTTTATGACCATCTTTGTCTTTTACTGTTGGACTATTATTGTCCAGTTCCTTTTATCCTGTTTATCACATTTTAGTTTACTTCTCACACTTCCCCCATTCTCCTATCCTTTTACTTTGTTTGTTTGTCTTATACATAATCTTTTACATTATTTTCATCCTGTTGTTGCCCCCTGTACTGCTGACCTACAGTAAAGAACAAGGTTTAGATGCTTTCAAAACAACAGGAAATAAAGTAGATTAGGTTGAACCAAGAGATAACAAACACTTACAGCTAAATGAGTTCCTTGGTCGTTGCCAACTATGGTCCATATCGGACCTCCGTATGCATCTAGTGTGTATTTCACTTTGTTGTTGTCAAGATCATATTCGGCAATCTCTCCATTTAGGCCTGCGCTGAAGAGACGGGTCCCCACCCAGGCCAAGGCTTCAGGAGCCGCATTCTCTCGCCCAGGGATCACCTGAAAAAAAGACTTACTTCAGAGGTATTCATCACTTATTTAATACTTACTACCAACTCAAAATAGTCGCAATCTAACATCTTTACCGAATAACTGATCAGAAAACTAAGTTAGAGAAGACAACTGAGAAAACCCCATATTCCCATCTGTATCAATCCGTGACTGGAGTGAGCTTCAGCACTTGCCTAAGCAGAAGACCACTGACCTTTTCCAGAAAAAAGCCATCAGCACGGCTCAAGATCTCCACAGAGCCATCTGCCCGGGCTAAAGCGACCCTCTCCTGCCGGGACTGCAAGGCCAGAGCTCGGACAGCTGAGGGCATGTACTCACAGAACTGGACCCGGTGCACCTTAAACTCCCCCATGGTAGAACAGCACTAGAATAAAAACACGATTTATTAAATGAGCTATTCAAAGTTAAAGGAATAATGCTAATTATTGGGGCAGCTGGCGGTCGGGAGATTAGGAAGTTGCCCATGCAATTAGAAGGCAGTTGGTTTGACTGCCAGTGGCACCACTGAGGTACCTTTGAGCAAGGTACTGTCCCCACACACTGGCTGCCCACTGCTTTACTTGCTGAATGAGTTAAATAAAGATAAATAATTTCACACTGTTCACACTATTTGCAGTGCTGTGGTGTGACTACAAGGGGCAACATTACTTTATACAACTTTTAAAGCAATTTGTACATTTCATAGTCAGTATATAAGACAGGAAGCTGGAGGTGGCAAAATGTTAAGATTTGCGTTGGGAGTATGGAGGATGGACAGGATCAGGAATGAATTTGAGCAGGTCTTGGGTTGGATCTTTTGAACGAAAAGTCAGAGAAGCGAGATTGTGTTCGTTTGGATATGTGCTGAGGAGAGACGGAGTATGCTGGGAGAAGGATGCTGAGAACTGAGCTACAGGGAAGAGGAAAAGAGGAAGGCCTAGTAGGTTTATGGATGTGGTGAGGGAGGACATGCAGGCAGTTGGTGTGAGAGAGGAAGATGCACAGGAGAGAAGGAGATGGAGACTGTGGAGACAGATAGATACAGTAGATGATGAAAACAAAAATGAAGTCATACAGTAAATCAGAGTATGTTATCTGGCTAATATTTGATATTATTGAATTTCCTGACATTACTAAATGTCAACAAGATTACAAACAACTAACAACTACAGCATATTGTCCCCTACTTATATGAATTTACTTTAAACCTCTGCTGTCTCTGAGTTATACCCCAGACTGGAGATCAGCTTCTTTAGGTAAACACTGAGAAAACTCATATCATGGTGTTTATTACTGGACACAATCAAACCAACTTGACCGTGTAATTACTATAAATATGGTTTACATACCCTTATTGGATGATATATCTGTAAACTGCTTTAAATAAACCCTCTTATCATGCCGAGCCGCTCCACACGCCGAGCTACTGAAGAACCACGTTGAGAACCAGCACATGGAAGTTCAACTGGTGCTTTCATAAAAGTCTCCACGTTTTCTCACCGAGAATCAAATTGACAATAAACCCCCTGCCAGGATTTAAATTAACTTTGTAATATTATATATAAATATAGTGCAATTTATTTGTATTTTTTGTTTGTTAGAAATAATTTAGATTTACGTAATATATAGAGACTTTAAATGTGTAATTTGAACACCGGACATTTCTTCTTTTCGTGGAATTCCAAAATAAAAGTCAAATTGAAATAAACAATAAAGACATATAGACATGCTCCCAAAGACAGACAGACAGACAGACAGTCAGACAGACAGACAGACATGGGGGGGGGGTTATAAAAAGTGTTTTACTTAGTACTTTTATCACAGTAAAATGCAGTTATTTTGTTGTTGTTAGTCACAGTCTCAGCCACCAGGGGGTAGCATCACATCGATAGATGAATCAGTGGTTAGTCTGTTACTGCACATTGACTTCGTGTTTTGTTATAACCGGATTTATGATTTCAGTTTAATTAAAAGCTGTTCTGGCAAGCGAATACCCAACACCTTGTGGTAAGACGTTTACAGTTATTTAGGAGAGTCCCAGGCAGCGTGCTCTAATCGCCTCTTACTGTAGGTTCCCACTCCAACCCCCCAGGATTGATTAATAATTTTTTTCTCTTTTGTATGCAAAGGGTTTTCTGCAAATTTTAATTCACAAAGCTTTCTGCAAGATAGACTTGTTGAAAACATGTATGCTAACTATACTATCAGCTGAAAGGGTTATTACAGCTAAAGGTAAGGTTTCCAGATTTTTGCACACACAGTGTAACTGCATTAAGACCTGAAGGAAAAATGTTTAAATAAGGAGGTCACTTAAATAATGAACAAAATATATACAACCAAAACAATGAAAAATGTACAGTTTGCATGCAACTGTAAGTGTGTCTGCTGGTGTCAATCATTTTAATGACTGACTACATTTACATTACATTACCGGCATTTATCAGATGCTTTAATCCAAAGCGACTTCCATTCCCTAACTACAGGGGACAGTCTCCCTGGAGCAACTTGGGGTTAAGGGTCTTGCTCAGGAACCCACTGCTTAATTAACACTACAGTCATAATGTGGGTTGTGCTTTCATTATCTAACTGACAGGTACGACAATTTAGCAGGCTAGACCCTTTCTTTCTTAATGAATCTCTCATGTGGCTCTGGCAGAATAAAAACATAGCAAGACATGGATTTGAGGTTGAATACTATCCCAGAGTTGAAAGAATGAAGAAACGAACTATTTTTCCCCCCTGCTGTGATCACAGGTTGGCATGTCAATATTGCAAAAGAGGATTTGAATAGACAGTGGAATCTTTCCGTTGAGGACCTGAGGTGAGAGTGAGTGGGTGAGTCAGAGTCAATAGATGGCACTTAGGCCTTAGGTTAGCAGCGAGGAACTGGTATTTAGAATGAGTGAGCGTCTGAGGTCACTGCTCTATAAGTATCCTCATCTAGTCTCTTTTAAAATAAGCAATCAGTAGTGGGAGACCTATAGATGCTGTTGTAATTTGTATGAGGGATGTATGAATGTGAGAGTAGTATAGTTTTTTTTACTTTGTTTTCATGGGTTTAGTTGTTATACGTTGTACATTGAGCATCAGAGTTGTGGACTCGAGTCACATAACTTGGACTGTATTAGACAGCATCAAAAAGACTCGACTCTGATTTGAACACCAGTGACTCGGGCTTGAGCTCTATGGTTTTATGAAAAGGTATCATAACAAAAGTTTTTTTTTCTATGGAAAATGACTTATTTCCTGGCGGAGACATTAATGATGCAAGGTTCGATTCACTGAACCGGTTCCTTCGAGCTGTTTGTTTCAATAATCAAGCGCCCAATTCAGCCAGTTCATTTTTGTGCCCTTTTGGCAGTAACTAAGGTAACGCCTTAGTCATTTTATTTCTGAGGACAAGTGAAACAAGCACAAGTATTCAAGTTTGCCCCTAAAGTCTAAAAATGCACAGACTGTCAGTCAGCCCTCGCTCAACAACTCCAGTTTTATTGTGGTAAACTTTAAAAAGTTTAAAAAACAGCAGAGTAAAACAAAATTCACCACCATTTTGCTCTTTTCAGTAAACTTTGTTCAGCGAGGCCATTTTGGATTCTTTTATTTGACGGCTAAATGTGGTTCAAACTATCATGTGTTTTAGTATATATCCTGCTAGCTATTGACATTGTGTGTTATTTTTAAACACACTATATTCAGCATGAGGCTTTATTTAACATTTTAGTCTTTTAAAAATCACGTAATTGACCAGTGGTTTGTATTGCTCGACAGGATCAAAAGCACTGGGGAACGTTAATAAGCTGAATAGTTAGTCAGCTAAATGCTATGTTTATCTTTTATCCTTTAACAACCAGAGCAATTATCAAGGGCGAGAGGTCAAAACTGGAGCACAGAAGGCTCAATACATGCTTCCAAAAATCATAAAAAAAATGTAATCATCGGCTTTAAAAACTGCTAAAGTTTAGTAGTACTTTACTTGTTTACTTGTTATTCATTGAGCATTTGGTTTACTTGTTATTCATATGTCACCATTTTTATACAATTGTGTATTGCATATGAGTGCTACGGGTTACATGTACATTTGTGTTTCCAGTCCTGGGCTTCCAGATCTGTTTTGATTACATTTTTGAAGAAGTGCTCTAAATACAGTGAAATAAAAACATTACATGATTAACAAAACAATCTCTAAATTACTTAATTGCTAAAAGAAATATGACAAGATATAATAGGAAGCAAATGTCAGTGCTTGTTTGTTAATGTTTGTGATGCGGAAGAAATATATTAGAATTTACTTAATATGCTAAGATTTCTTAGTGTTCCACAGTACTGTCTTACCACACTGTGATCTTTCATAATGTGGTCTTTTTCCATTTAAAGCATGAATCTGCTTCTGATTTGCTGATCTATTTTTAGAAAACAACAATAATAATTCAAGCAAGATAGTAACATACAGCTCCAAGTCAGTAGTACACGATAGATGAGCTATTAATTGCATTCACACAATGCACAAAACATAAGACAGTTAAACATTCAAATGTGTCTTATAAGCATTGAAGGAGAAGGCTTTATGTCCCACTATTGTGTCTATGCATTAGAATCACAGAGTGTGTCTTTGAGTGTGCACATGGATGATGTGTGTGTGTTTAGGGTCCCCCACCCCCTCCCCTGAGCCATGTCGTCATTCCCCCATGTAGGTGTGAGTGTGCTCTGTAATTGGGTCATATTTCTGCTTTTTTCAGTGACGTGGTCCTTTAAGAGAGTGGGCTGTGGGTGGAGGAGTTATGAAAGGCTGATTTTTTTTTTTTTTTGCGTTCCATGCTGAATGAAAGACTGCAGCCATAAGACTGCACGGCGCATTGCAGAGCCAAACACAACACAGTCCAGCAGAAGAGAGCAGAGCTGCACTAACACCTCTAGTGCACACACATCCACATATACCATGAAAAACAAGATCCAGCTGCAGTTCTGCTTCCACAGAAGGTGAGGGAAACCAAAGGATCCAGCAGAATAGGTGAGGATGGCTGTGTGGTGCTGCTCGCCTGCTGATGCTCATATGAATGTGTGAACCTTTAACTCTGAACGCTGATGGTGATTTGACGTGTCAGTGGATCGGGGTAATGACTGTTGGACTGTCACTGCCAATTATGTTAGTAAATGTGTGATCTACTGATAATCAAGGAACCAGACTGACTGTAAAAAGCCAACATTGCCTTTCAGTGAGCAGTAACAAATCTTTCAGAGGTTCTAAAATTCAGATTCATTAGTGAGATCATTTTAAGTGATGATTTAATCAGGACCATAAGTAACTTTTTTATTTAGTGTAGTCATTGGTAGCTGTCACTTTGGTGCATTTGTTGAGAATAATGGCATTGGTGCTGTCTCTGTAAGCTCTTGTTACTGTAACACGTTGTCCTGACAATAGTAGACACTGTATCACCATCCGAGTCACTCAGCAGAAACGTTCCTCCCGTGGTCTGTCTCGGAGCACAGTGGGATATTGTGCAGGCCCACGCTGATTGTCTGTTGAGTAGGAGTGCTGTAGTTGTGGTTGCTCATGTGATGAGGGAGCGATGAATATAAATTAGGGCTACTCAAAAAACAATTTGAGTAGATTGACATAAGCTGTTACTGAGCTTCTTGCTTTAATAATGATAATTATGTTGTATACGCTAATCACTTACATATTATGGATTTAAATATTAAAACTAGACACCAAAGACTATCTTTAAAATATTTTACTCAACACATTGCCTACTTTGGTTACAAGATATTAAATGATAAATGTGGACTCTGATGATCTGGCCTAGGTAAAATATTGTTTGATGAACTGCTCTATGCCTATATTTGATCACCACTTTCGAAATACCAACCACAATTTTATTCTCAACTTTTTGTCCATTTAAAATAAGATCAGTCCAATTATAGTACATTATTATGAGTTAATATATTATTGAACACATTGTTTGATTCAGAATATTTAAACAGCAATGAATGAGTAAGCACTGGTTATTTTTGAATGGATCTACACAGCTACTGTTTATAGACGCCGCTGTGTTTGCTTGTGCTGGTTGATTGAATATGAGTTTAGGTCTCTGCTGTGGTATGGCAGTGCTCTAGCCATGACCATCAGCTGTCTGGGGCCTGACAGAGCCAGAGACAGAGACTGTGCCTTGGCTTAATATTGGTGACAGCTGCCTCATAATACCCTAGGAATGAAGGCACTGGGTGTAGTACAATCAACACCACAATGTTGCATAAAGTGCTCTGTGACGCATGGCATACATTTGGCAAAAGTAAAGCATTTGTCAGTCGGCTGTTTCGGGTTCTTTGTTTGAGCGATGAATGACGAATTATGAATTTAGGGCTCTGATCGAGGAGCAAGAGGTGAGATGAGGGCTTGCATTGTACCACTCAATAAAACACATGTGCAGAAATGTAAACAAACATCACACTATTTAATACTCTGAGGTTTTCGGATTGTGTGAAGGGGTCAGCTGCATGCTTGGCTAGAAGTGTGCGTGTGCTGGGGAGTGAGTGTGTTATGTATGCTTGTATTATTGAGAATTTTGATATTAAATATTTTAATAAAGTCAATTTTAAAGTTTAAGTAAAGAATAAATATATTCTGAGCAGGCTGATGCATGCTGCTAGAAAAAGTGTTTTTCTTTCTTTTACTATATCATAGTTTCATTGTATTCTTTGTTATTAAAAAATATATTGTTGTTATGGAATCATTGTAGTCAAAAGTACTAGCCTCCTTCCAAACAGACTTATGTAGAGCCCCAACTGCCTGGTGACTGAAAAGCATTAATGAGGACAGACAACTCTAAATTTCAAATACAACCTAAAACAAACCCACTTGTTTCAAACAAGTATTATTAAGAATGATTTTTGGACCAAAAATTACACCTATCAGACTTCCTTAATGAAAATAGAGAAACATCACATCATATAATAATGTGTAGTCTTTCTTTGGATTATGTTTTTTTCTGTGGACACATGTTTTTCAGTCCTTACTATTGAGTGATACGCACTTGAACAAATAGGGCTAGATAGGATACCCCCAAAAACCTTTCAGACATGCGTTATCCTGTTAATCTCTTGTTCTCACGATGGCTTTGTCATTATTCCTTATTGTCTGGGTGTTTCCAGGGATACAGACCATATGGCTTCGTGGGGGGGCTGGGAGGTGTATGTTTACATAGGATTCCCATTGGTTATATGACGTGGCGCAGCACGTGTTCATGTTCTGTGCTCTGAGCAACTGACCTTGATTTCAGTGCACAATAACCTGCATGGTGAAAAGAGAGCTGCGTTGAAAGAGACTCTGGACTGAAGTCATTAACCTTTAAGTCATAACATTTTAGAGATATGTGTGGTTTTAATAAGAGGGCATGCCTGAAAGGGCATGCTTTTCAAGCTGAAATGGGGTAATTATTTTAAAAAATGCTTCAGCTAGTGGAACCCTTCAGGCCACCCTGACACTGAGTCATTGCTTAATGCATTATGCTGAGCTGTACAGTAGCTCAGACAAGCCCTGATGCTTTCTGCCTGCTTCCCCACAGCCTGCTGACGTGGACGACTCGCATTTCAGCCTCGCATTCTTTTCGTTCTGTCAGTTTTACTGTCTTCTTTCAGCTTCATCTCGAACCTCCCAATTACCCTTCCTCTTTCAGCTCTGCGGCTGCCTTCCCCACAGTCCCGAGGCCTCTCAGCATTCCGTTATGCCGCTCTTTTTGTCTGAGAAGCTGTGTATGGTGCCGCTGGATGTTGCATGGCCCACACACACTAATCCTGCACAGCTTTTGTTTGCAGTGAGTGATTTTTAGCCATAGTCATGCCAGGACTCAGCGGCTGTGCCTTGTCCTAGGCTAAAGGATTGAGGTTGGAGAAAACACTGTTTATTAAAACTTTCTTTAATGATGGATCATCTATAATGATTCTGTATTCTGTATGGATGAGCTACCTAGCATAAAAAAGAAAAATACCAATAGAGATGCGTCACCATATGGTACTGATGCTTGGTGAACAGTCATATGGTGCACAGGATTATGTAATACTTGACTTGAATTGCAGTGGCTCAACTAGCTCAGTCTTACAAATCTAGGTTAAAGTCAGGTTTACAGTTAAGCTTAGGCTGGTAGTGTAATATGGAAGGGAGGCTTGATTAGACATCCAAAGCTGGACTCTGTTCAAACCTTATGGAAGCATTTGGTTTTAAAGGAAATTGACTGAGACAGCTAAAGAATAGGGGATTTTAAAAAAAAAAATTTACAAATCTTTTCAGCAGCCGCGCAGGGTCAGGAGTAGTTTGTTTTGTTTTGGTTCGTTGTCCCGCTGCAGCAGGACTGCCTTTCCTGAAACACCACAGAACAAATCTGAGAGGAACGACAACATCTGTGAGAGTCATTTGAATCAGTATAAACATAAGAGTTTGCTTCTATCCAAAATAAAACCCATCTGCTTCAATGAGGTTACAGCAAAGGAAAAGATTTAAATGGACACAATTATCCCTCAAACTGTATCAGGTACACTTTGTGTACAACTCTGGTTCTGAAAGGCCAAAATGCAGGCCTTGCTCAAACACCCCTGACACAACTTTTCTATTAATTACCAGGTTTGGTGGGTTTGTTTGGGATTGGCATTTGCTGGACCCCAGCGCTCCAAGACTAGTGTTCGACCTTGGCACAGAACTACAAGGTTTGTGTAGCTAAGGCGTAATGAAAGATTTGACCACCACTAATTAGCACTGCACTGTATGCTTAAGCTTCATTTTTCTCTTAGCAATGTTAGCCTTTTAGCTCCAGTCCTGAATAACTAAAGCAGACTTCAGATAGAAAACTGCAAATGTTTTTGATGAACTATTGCCTAAATTAAATGTGATATATGTAATGTATGAATAGCCTAGGCCAAAGGTGTAAAATGTGTGTTGTGTTTCTGCCTTAGTGTCAAAGTGATGAGCGTGAGAGGAGATCTGTCCTTCTCTTGGCTCCCGCTCTGTCTACCTGACTCTGCTGTTTTTTCCCTGTTAATCTGCAGTCTCGGCTCAGACCCAACACGGAGGGAGAGAGAGAGAGATTACAGGGGTTACGCAGTGTTACGCTGTCTGTCAAGCTGCACAGCACAAAACAGGCAGCTCAAGTGTGGAAAGTACACTTTCTCTCTCACAGCCTCTTTGTTTTTCTTTGTTTCTCCCCCACTCTCTGTCTCTCTTTGTGTGTGTGTGTGTGTGTGTGTGTGTGTGTGTGTGTGTGTGTGTGCGTGTGTAATATATATATATATATTATATATACATAGATTAATTTTTTAATCTATGAGTGAGAGAGAGTAAGAGAGAGAGAGAGACAGAGAGAAAGAAAGAGAGAGATACAGAGCGAGATACAGAGAGAGATACAGAGAGAGATACAG
>JBBPCW010000017.1:10520424-10539608 GCA_037974425.1 Phenacogrammus interruptus | reverse complement strand
TGTGTGTGTGTGTGTGTGTGTGTGTGTGTGTGTGTGTGTGTGTGTGTGTGTGTGTGTGTGTGTGTGTGTATGTTCACCGATACTTTTGTCCTGCAACCTTCCAAGTTGCATATCTCAGCGGGTAATTTAAATCCAAGGCGAATATGGATTTACTTTACTTTTTTTACCTTTACATATTTAAGGGTAATGCATTAACCTGTTTTTAAAATTACATTAAAGTGTTCTAGGAGCATATATGTGTGCATG
This sequence comes from Phenacogrammus interruptus, assembly GCA_037974425.1. NCBI lineage: Eukaryota > Metazoa > Chordata > Actinopteri > Characiformes > Alestidae > Phenacogrammus > Phenacogrammus interruptus. The sequence continues at coordinate 10,539,362 of JBBPCW010000017.1, read as the reverse complement.
TACATGACATGTGCATAGTTTTGGGGCTGCTTGATGCCTTAAATGTGTTCAAATGTGTTAAACCCTTGTGAATCATAATATTTCTCCAGGGGGAATATGTGCATTAGCTATGGAGTGAGATCAGACAGTTATGCAATAAATTGCTCATAGCACAAAATTGGCCTTGAACATCATATGTTGCGTTTAGCCTGTAGGAGACTGTATATCTACTGACACATGCTCTTCAGAGATTTAGAATATTCCCATTAAACAGGACCCACCCACCTTAACCATGTCTAATTCCTGGAATAACTGAAAGCTAAAAAATAAGATGAAGATTAGATGGGAAGTGACTGCTGGCTGTCAGCTTGTGATTCATTAGCTGCAAGACATAAAGGCTGAGATTAATATATGAACACAAGCATGTCTGTAAATACTATACCTTTACAGACACATGTAATGCAGCATCAGTTTGAAGTACACTTATAGGCAAAAAACAATCCTGGTAAAATGATTCTTCGTTGGTTTCTTAAATGAAACAACACCTACATCAGTTTTATTGCATGATTACTGTTTATTTTTAATATATTGTATTCATTCCTTCACTCCACCTGCTAGGGTTTTTCTCTATAAATTCTTGGGTCTTTTTTGACTCGTTAAGCCTCAATCCATGACAGGTGAAGACCTTTCCAGAACGTAATAAATTATGTGACCCTTCAAACCTCAACCGCTGTGAACCCATCCAAGCAGCTGACTGAAGATCTGAAGCTAAAGATAACTGACACGTTCCCATAACTCTTGCTATTAAGAAATGGAAGTTAGATCTGTTGAAGTCAAAATAAGAACTGGAAAATCGAGAAAAAGGTTGTACTGGGCCAAGGTTGAACAAACTTCATCTACATAGAAGAGGTCTGATGAAACAAAAATTGTCCCCTTTGACTACGATCAATTTGCAGAAAAAAATTAGAGGCATTTCTATGAAGGAACACCAGAGAATTGATTTAATATGTTTTGAGAATGTGTGGCAGCCAGTGGCAGAGGAAATGTGGTGATAGAGGGAGGAACCGCTTTTATTAAGGAATCAACAAATCCCAATGTATTGCAGTCAGTTAAGAAACTGTGGAAGAAAAAAGGTTCGAAAACAAAACTGTCCACTGGCTACAGGAAAGTTTGGAGGCCTTGATTTCAGCCAAATACAGTTTTACCAAGAACTTTCTAAAAGTATTCCTAGACATTTGCACATACTTTTCATTTATTTCCAGTATGTTACATTCAGCAAATAAGGTGCAGTTCATGTCTTTTGCTTTACATGTGACTGTATAGAGCAGAAAACATTTCAAAAATCATAGTATGCAATTGTGCAATAAAATCGATATTTGCTGTGTTCCGACTGTACTGGGGTTCAGAAACCTCAGTTTAAGTGTGTTAAGTACTTTGCTGATAGCTTCATACACCATAAATCCTCACAAGCGGTGTTATACCAGACTCGGCCTGCTGCTTCTTGACCATGGCATGAGTCAGAGGTTCACAGAAGAGCAGTCTGTAAATCAGTCCCTGACCTGCCTATGTCTAGTTCAACACACACTGATCAATACTCGCAAAGCACTTGTTTTCAATTATATGGAATCAGATGTCAGCAACAGGATTAAAGGACTGTGTAGTGTCCTCATAGACTTATCTCCATGCTACTTTCTGTGACCATGGCTGTCCTTGATTAGAGTTTCTGGGAACGGCAATGTCAACAGAAGGACTTTAAGCCTCCTTCACCACACCCCCAGGCACTGTACTCTAGTGTCCTGCTATTAATACTTGGTGTCACCAATGTAGGACGGTCACTTTTAGCTGGTGACCCCTTGGCCAGTGAGCAGCTTGGGAAAGGATTGTGTTCTGAGGTTGTTTGAAGTCAATCTCTTGAGCATGTTCTACTTGAAATCTCTCCGAAGATGGTTTCCAATGAAGAGAACTTCACTAAAAAGGGTATCACTGTCTGTGTAAGGGCAAAGCAAATTCCCACTTTAAGAGGCCTATATTTACTATTGTACCAGCTAGGGCCCATAGGGCATATGGGTTGGCAAATAATGTTGACTGTCATTAAGGTTTTGAGGGTTTATGGATACCTGCAAAAGCACCAATATCACTTTGAACTTGCTTGTCTTGTCCAAAAAAAAAAAAAGGCAATTTTAGGGCTTGGTGACATTGTAAAAAAAAACAATATTCTTTTATTGTTTGGTAATGTTTGATATTTATCTTAATGTTCATTTATGATGGATATATTACACAAGCTGGAACTACACAGGCTTTATTGAATTCAGTGGGAAGGAAGGAAACAAATACAATGCTTCTAAATAAATTCATCATGTTACACTTTTTTTTGGCTGAATTAGAACAAATATCAATAATATACAGTCATATTGGTTTCATACCACAGGGTCACTGAGCTGGGACACAAAATTAAACAGTTATTATGTGCTAGGAGAAAGTAATCCTGTGTAATACTAAAACACCTCATCACTATAAAGTGAATCAAAATATTTGTATAAAAAGGGCGAATCAATGGGCTTTGTCATACAGCTTTGTAAAAAATAAGAGACCACTGTAAAAATGTTCATGTTGCAGGTTTTATCTTTTATAGGTAAAAGTATTGAACTGAACAGCTTTGCCTTAATTTTTTTAAGAACTACTGACAATATTTCTCCTAATTTCCAAATAACATTATTGTTCTTTAAAGCATCATTTTAAGGGAAACGACATCCAAATAAGAGAAAGTATGCAGTGTTTACAGAACAATTTAAAGATATCAAATCTCTTGTTCACTCTTAAACAAAATGTAAATAATTATCCTTTGACGAACTTCTAGTAGTGTTTTGCCATCCAACTGGTCACATTTCAAGAGGAGACTGTCGATTACAGCAGTGTTTTTATACTTTTCCTCATTAAATAAAATTTGTTTCAGGTGATCACTAATCAGTACCTAATAAAGCAGAATGCGGTGCTTAGGAATGAATTTAACACTGGCTTGAAATGGTTGTCATACTCTTTGAGATGCTGATTTAAAAATAAATTGCAGTGGTATTTTTTCCAGAGCTGTATGTAAATGTAACATGTAAAGCCAGTGCGCAGAATGAATACGGTCAGTCCTGAATCTCTGAATTCAGAAGCTGAAGCACCCTGTGCTGTTCCTACAGCCTTTCCTGTCTTCTGACTGCATCCTTTTCAGAACTAATTAATTAAAATAAACTTTTAAAATAAGCAATTTTGAGTCCCTGCTGGTTTGGGTTTCTTTCTCTCTAATGCTGAATGCCAATAGTCCCCGCACCCTTTAGGGGAATCTGAATTATTATGGAGAAAATAACAACTGTGCTTTCAACTTGTCTGCACTTTTGCTGCCTGATCAAAATGTTTATGTTCAGCCCTGAAGATAGTTCTATTTACTACATCTTTACCCTCCACACTTAGCAGACATATTACATGGTAGAATATAGAATGTGCAGAAAACACACATAAAAAGTGCTGAATGCATCGCATTTCGGTCTGATATATAAGTCTATGATCACGATGTTACCTAATTGCAAGAACATTGTAAATATTTGTCCAAGATTATTATTTTCTATTTTACCTTCTTAAATGATCTGTGAATTGTATTCTTGTAAGTGTCTAATCCTAACATTTACCAAACACAAGTTTAGCATGTAAAGCTGTGGCTGCCTGATAGCTTTCCTTTTGATCAGTGGGTTAGTCAACCCTGACATCCAATGTGATCAACACTGGTGATCTTCAGATGATCTACAGTAGATTGTTCACTAAATCACAGCACTGGTCATGGCCTTTAGAGGAGAACTCAGGTCTTTAAAGAGGTAGTCTGAGTCTGTCTAGGAGATGTTTGCACAGATGGGTGGCTTTCTTCAGAGGAAATGAAATGTTCACGTTGCAGGTCCTCTCTGATATACGTTGCTAATAATACACTTGTTTGACCTCCATGATCCCAATGTATGGTTACAGCTGTACACTGTCACATTTTCTTAAACTAAACCGGCTTAAGGATTTACAAATATTTCTGACTTTTATATATATATATAATATATGTGAAAGACTGGAGGCAATTTCGGTTTTAAAAATCTATTGTTATCACTTTGTGAAGGCAACCTGAACTGTAACTTCAGGACTCCACTTCATGAAATCACACCAAGTCACAGTGATGCTGAAAAAAACAGCGGGTATCAAACTAATGTCGCTGTCTCTCTCCCTTACTCTTACGGTCTGTGTAGTTATCTGTCTCTGCTTCTGTCTTTTCATTAAACTAATCCTACAGCTTTAAGAGGTTACAGGCCAGATGATCCTGCCCTTTGTACTTAATTCATAGGAAATTCACACAGCACCACTTAGCATAGGATGCGTTATTCTTATCCTGAGCAAATATTTATTTGTATATATACTAGTTTGTCCATATTTTTATTTGTGTATGCTTGTACAGAATGGCCTTGCTCTGTGCCGTGGCAGCCAGGGCAGTGCTGTATGCCCAGTGGACTGTGACAGATTCATAATAGCCGTGCTTGTTAAAGTGCTTGCACGCATCATTACTGAGGGCTTTTATGATCTGCAGTATTGACCTGGAGGCGGGGCCAGCTGCTTAAATCAGCTCTCGTAAAAGGATTCTCTGATAGTCACATGATCTACTGTGTGTTTATGACATTTTGTTGGTATTGTGGTCCTCCACTACCACAGTGGAGGTGACTAGGAGTGTGTACACTATAGGTCTAAAAGTTATATACAGATGTTGGTTCAGGATTTATTCTATGGTTTTTGAAGGGTGTTTGTTCCCTCTTTGTGGCAGTGACACTCTCTACTCTTTTGGGAAGACTATGCACTTGATATTGGAACATTTTTGTGAGGATCTGATTGTACTGATATCAGGTCCTGATGCTGGCTGGTTAATAACAAAAGTCAACAGATCAAAATCATCAGAGATAAGTTTATGTGGGTTTTGTAGTGTTCTTCATGATGATTTCAAATCTGTGTTTAGTTTTTGTGATGAAGTTTGCTTGATAGTTGGTATGGGGGTGGTGAGCTTAGACTCATGTGTGAGTCTAGACTCTATAGCATCCCATTGTGTTGGTAATGTTTCTCTATGGAATTTATATAAGCTATATGTGCAGAACTGGTTGCCTGTGTCAAAGATAGGAACACCTTAATGGTACTGAATTTACTACTTAGAAGAGGTGTCTGGATACCTCTGGAGATATGGCAAACCTTCACAAGGTCAGTGGAGATATGGGTTGTATGCTATTCAGAGAATATAAAAGGTTCATTCACTCCTATTCTCTCCCAAGCTCTTTCTCTCTTTCCCTTGCTTGCTCTCTCTTGCTCTCTTTTTCTGTTTTTCCTTCCTGCCCCTCCACCCATGAAGGGTGTGATAAGAGATGAGCTGACATGCTAATAAACTGGTGATGTAAAAACAGATATGGTGCACTGTGGGAATTACATCCGAAATGTTTCATTTGTACTGGCATAGTTCATGTATTGTCATACCTTGTCCAAAAGAAAGCTTGTTGCTTCTTCTTTTAAAATCTGCTAGATTACATATTACATATTCATCTCCCCCAAAGCCCAGCAATGGGCCTTTGTGGGTTTAAAATAGACCCTTTCCCAAACTGGTTTTGGCCATAAATAACAAACAATAAGCAGTGCCAAGACTGAGCATATTAAATGTTATGTTATTTTAGCCTATTGCTTTAAATGGATGAGTAAAGCAGTACTGACAGGCTCCATATTTTTTATTCATGTCTCTAACACACACAGCCGGTGACTTCAGAGCACAGGAGGGAAGCTGATTTATAATGCATGGATCTGGAGAGGCTGTCGCCTCTTTATGTCTGTCTAAGACAGACCGAGACATCACTGATAACATCGAGGTTTAACCAGGTTTAAAGGGGCCATGTTTTGCATTTCTAGAATTTTTTCTGAAGTCCACTAAAGCTGTTCCTATATGCAACCAGTCATAATCAGTTTTTACCTGATAATTTTCCTATCCCTTAAAATTTAAATGGCTGTTTTTATTGTACTTTCAAGACTCATATGTAAAAGACCTTTGTTTTGACGGGCTGTCCTGCATTGTGCCTCCATTAAAAAGCAGTTCAGGCTGAAATACATTTATTTACAGCTAAGATAAATATAAGAATCATATGGATCATGAAGTGAATGATACAAATTGTTATTTAACTGTTATTTAAAAGTTAAAAGCATTTTTTCATGATATGGGCCCTTTAATCAGTGTGCATTTCATGTATTATGTCAATACACTTTCATCAACCGTAAGATTAATTTATTAGATTAATTTATTATTTATTTATTTTTTTCATTCTAATCATAATTTTTTATCTATTTCATATTTATGTATCATACAGTTGGGACCAATTAACAATCGTTCTTGAAGTTCATGTGTTGGAAGGAGGAAAAATGGGCCACTTGAGGATGTGAAAGACTTTGCCCACATTCTGATTTCTGGTCAGCCGGATCAGAGCATCTCCAAAATTGTTTGTCTTGTGGGATGTTCTCAGTATGCAGTGCTTAATAACTACCAAAAGGTGTCAAAGTAAGGATGGCTTGTGAGCTAGCAACATGATCATTGTCATTCAGGTTGATGCATGTGGGGGCTAAGACTTAACTGGTCTGATCCTGTAGACTACTTTAGCACAAATTTCTGAAAAAACGAATGCAGTGTGATGCTCTGGGCAATGTTCTGCAGGGAAACTTTGGGCCCTGACATTCATGTGGATGTTACTCTGACACGTGCCACCTACCTAAACATTGTTGCAGACCAAGTACACCCTTTCATGGCAACAGTACTCTTTAATGGCAGTGGCCTCTTTCAGCAGGACAAGGCGCCTTAACACACAACAAAAATTGTACCGGGTAAAGGGGGCATTTGGCTGATGCTCTTATTCAGAGCATCTTACAATCATTGGTTACTGAGACAGTCCCCCTGGAGCAACTGTGGGTTAAGTGTTTTGCTCAAGGACACAACGGTGGAAAGTGGGGGTTCAAACCTGCGATTTTGAGGTCATCAATTTCCCACTTGTGGGAGTAATAAAGGTTTGTCTTATCAGGGTTACAGGCAAGTGTTTTACCCAATAGACTATGACCACCCCATGAATGATTTTAAGAAATGTAGGGTGTTAACTTGGCCTCAAGATTACCTAGAACTCAATCTTATCAAACATCTGTTGAATGCGGTGGACAAACTAGTCCAATCCGTGGAGACCCCAATTTGTAACTTACAGTACGTAAAGGTATCTAGTCCATGCCTTGATGGGTCAGAGCTGTTTTAGCGGCATGGGGGATCTACACAATAATATGTAGTTGGTTTTAATCTTATAGCTGATTGATGTAAGCCGTATAATGTATTTTATATAGTGATTGTATAAGGTGTTTTATGTGTCAGATAGAATGGGATAGAATGTTGCATGGATGACTTGGATGACTGCTGTATGGTGATCTGAGCACACACAAGCACATTGAATTATCCTCCCACACACTTGCATACTTGCAGAAGGCCTTTATCTGGTTTCCCTGATAATTTCCTGCTCAATGAAATTCAATATGTCTCATTATTATACCAGGCCAGGGTATTGCCCTTGTGTGGCCATTACGTCACAGATGTGCTGTGACTTTGTGTCTGGCTTCGAAAACACAATGAACTAAATGAGCCTACGCGTCCTTGACACAAAGGCAACTCTTTTTACCCCCAACTGCTCCAGCACACTGGACCAATTAGAGGCTGCGATCATCACACCAGGCCTTGCTGCTCCACAGTGAGTCAGAAAGTCAGAACATTGTGTACTGTATAGACAAACCAGCTTTTACAAAGAAATTCATGAAATGTGTTTTCCCAAACTACTGCTCAACTAAAGCATTTTAAATGAAACTACCGACTGTTCGGCTTACTCCCTGTAAAATAGCCCCAAATGATATCATTATGTAATTAGAGGAGTTGGCCCACATGCCTGTGATAAAGTCATTTCCCTTATCTTCACTCACACAGTGGCATGTTGATTTCAATCCTTTTTGAGAGTTAAAGACGTATAGCCGGAATAAAGTTCTCATTCAAAACTTCTGGCTCTGTTGCCACTTGGTGTTGTGCATAGTTACCATCATCTGATAAAGTTGGTTTATTTAAGAGGCTCATTAAAGCTATTTTAAGCAAATGGCTTTGGCAGAAGTAAGTGATTGAAACAAGGCTTTTTAATAGGCTATTGTCGCAAGTTGCTATTTTACTTGCTAATTGCATATAAACAACCGTGAAACAAGATCTCAGGATCAAAGGACAGCGATATCCCACAGTTTCTGTATAGTCTCAGTTTGCACGCTTCATTTCAGACGATTGAACTTTCCGTCAGCCTTAACCTGTGACCTGACATTAACTTTTGAACTTGAGCTGGAGTTCTCCTTGTCTGCAACTGTGTAGGGATTTCATGCAGGCTACTGAACAAACGGTATTCAGGCATTCTTTATGTAATTTAGCAGACAGGTGAAACTAAAGTAACAAAACAGAAGTGTGTCCAAGTGGTGTTCTCGACAAAACCTCAAGTACGCCATATTTAATGTCGTCCAATTAGAATGGGCTAAATGATGTGAATGTGGGTTATATTGGGCTGCTTGTATTTGTGTACACAGTAGAGAATCTCACATATCCTGCACAAGTCAGTCACCCAGTAACTCACAGCAGCACAACTGTCGAGGCCGTGTTTGTGCGGATATAAATAACTGTCCGGCTATGAGTTCGTCCACAGGGCTGGCAGGTCAAGCTGCCACATATGGGAGGATGCTGGAATGCCTGGTTGTCTTGCTGGTGTGTTATTTCTGTATCTTGGCAGCCTTGCTGTGCACCAGCACATTTTGTACACAGCCTCAGCAGGGTGCACTTAAAACACACAAAGCTTAGGCAGTCAGTCTGATCCCCTTTAGGCATACACAAACACACACACACACACACACCTCCTTGTGCTTGCCACACCCATCGTCTTAAGACACCCATTGTGTGTTTCAGAGGCAGACTGTGAGGCTTCTCTTTGTGAACAGACGGAACGGCCCCAGCGTCATCTGAAGGAGGAGGGGCCGCTCACTGCTGTTGCCTTTTCCCTGGCAAACCACGTGAGACTTTCCTCGTCCTGTAACCATGGCAACCAGCACTGGTCCAGCCAGCATCTCTGACTGGTGAGGAGGAGGTTATAAGAGAGGAAGGTACAGAGAAAGAGAAGGAGCGAGAAGACAAGGCTCTAAACACATAGGCCGTGCCCTGAAGCTGTCATGGATATTCCCACAGTGAGTAATGCCGTGTTGACTTTACTGTTTGGCTTGGAGTCCTTGCTCTGATGCTGAGTGCTTTTATTTTTGCTTTTGTATTCACCCCAGTGCTAGGCTTATATCAGGGGCTTCCTTTTTGCTTTTGTTATGAAATGATGACATCATTCATCACTGCTGTCCTGGGTAGGGAGTCCCCCGTCTTAAGGTAGAGGTTTCCTTTGTTAAAGATCAGTGTGTTTTTGCCCTATTGCTTTATTAGTACTTGAAACAGTATAAATAAAGGTAATGGTATATCCCCACTGTATGGATCCCTGGACCTGTTGTTGTATGTGCAGAGCTCTTTGCGGATTGTACACTTCACTGCTCCCATTAACTTCTTTAAATAGCTCTCCACGAGCCAGGCTTCAACCTCTATTGGTGTCCCAACTGTTCCCAGTATAGTCTGTTTAATTAGCAAACCAATGCCTAGTGTATACTCTAGCCGACATACTGGGTCAACCTGTTCTTTCTTACAGCCTCCATGTGTGAACAGTCTTGGTGATTGTGATGATAGTTGGAAATGCTAAGGATGACTATTAAACTCTCAGCAAATACCACTGGCAGTTTATTGCCATGTTTCTGACAGCTTGGGTATAACTGAATTGAAAGGTCAGATGATTATTGCACAATACAAAGATCATTAGAATTGTATCATTTGCACAAAGGGTAAACTCACTGTGGACCATGTAAAATGCAATGATGTCTATTGATTCCATACACCCTACAGGTTTTTCATTGTATTTTTCTGTTTCAATTATTTGAAGGTATTATACAACTAAAAACCCTTAAGATGCACATTTGGACCTTACGGACCATTTATTACACATACCTGTACCTTTATTAATATACATTTTTATTCTTTGGGGGGCCTGACATTTATAAGGGCTGTACTTTTTTCCTGACCCTTTAAGGGCATTTTTGTTCTGTTGTTTTAAAATTCTAACTGATATTTTCCAACCAGATTGCATTACATGCAATCCAGATTGCTTTCCTTCAGCACAATTATGTTAACCTTCTCTTGATCTTGTCGTTTGCATTCTTTCCAGGATCACAGACAGTTCTCACACATGTCTCATTATGCATTGGAGATTAAGTCACCCTTTTGAGGAGTGCTATTCCCAAACATTTAGGCTTCCATTTTCCATGAATTACGTTCATTGTGCAGTAATACTTAACAGATGTAGGCTATCAGCGTGTCATCCTATAAACAGTCTCCCACCCTGTCCAAATTGTCCTGCAAATGACTTTTATAGGCCTTTTGTTCTGCTTAAAATAGATTTTGCATAAAGACTTTATGTAGTGTCCCTAAGGGTATAAACAGTGATAATAATGGCAACAATAATGACTTAATAACATTTATTGGTTTTGTGCAACCGAACGTGGAGCCGTTTGGGCAACATAAGAAATATCCTTGAGGTTGTGCTAGAACCTCACTCCTTAAAAATGTACATTTCTTATATCCTAAACCACGACATTCGTTGAGAAACATGCCGTCTACCCTCTTTCCAAGGTCGGGTGCGTACCACATTCTGTAATGCAACATGAATATTGAAAACTGGGGTTTAATTCAACAGTTTCTGTGAGAGGTACTGATTAGAGCTGGAATGTGCTAGTGATATAAATGGTTCAGTATACAGATATACAGATCTCTGGGAAGAGCTTATGCTATATGTAGTAAACAGCAGCTTTCATATTGTGCTTCAATTACCTATGATACATTTCTCTAATGTGAGTGAGTGTAGTTGACCTAAAATGTGCTGAATAGCTGAATACAATGTGTGCTGCCTATAAAAATATGACTGTGACGTTCATGTTGACTCATCAGGACACTCAGGAGTCTCCTGTAGGTGGGTGCGTGCTGAGTGGTAGGAACAGCAGGACATGGCTGATAGTGTTAAGGAACACCTCCAGTCCAGTTTGTGGTATACAGGCCTGTTAGATAAAAGATATTTTTACTCCATTATCTTCTGCTTATCATTTTGAGTCACATTCAAGATTAAGTTCATTACTAGATATGTGCACCGCAAAATGCTTCCACATCTAATGGCCTTCTGTGCAGCCTTCTTCATAGACTTTCTACATCTTTTTAAAGTCCACATCTCTTTACTTCAAGAAGACAAATTTGGTGTTATCATTTTAGTTTGGAGATCTTGGTCTTGGGGTGATACATTTCAATGAAAACTTGATTCCCAGTCTTATTGGCTTTTCTGGGTTTATATGATTAATGGGTCCTTAAATCCAAAAGGAGTGACAGGGTTTGATGATGGGTCATCAATCACTCCTCATTTATCCTAATACAACACTAGATGCAATCATTGAGGTCTTTCTGGTTCAGTGTGTCCAGGGTCAATCTGTTCTAATTGCTCTGTTGGACAAGGCCTGGTCTCTGTCTACAGCACTCTGCTAATCATTTGGCTGACATTAAGCAGCAACAAGTAGGTGGTCTTGAACCTGAGTGAAAATGAAAACGCACATATTCATGCACACAAACAGCTTTGCCAAAAGGCTTTACAGCCTTGCATTTTAAAAGGTTTCGATTGTCAGCAGGGTGTTAGAACTGTGTTACTAATATTACTTTTGGCGAGCAAGGGACATAGGATGTGTTCTGTAGTTTGATAGACCAAAGGTGCTTCCAGATAACACAATTAACGACCGAAATTCTTAGGTTAAATACTGAAGGATACAATTAAAACTGTGCATATACATTTAGCAACTGTAAAAAAGTAAAGTGGTGAAATTTAAATGTCTACAGTTACAGAGGGCAAACTGTGCAGGTTGAATATTTGGGTATTTATTTTTTGGTGACTACTGAGTTAGCAGCACAAGTGCAATTCTAAACTGACAAAGCAAAATTTTGACTCTATGTTGCAGTATGGAAAATGGTAGTAAATGTGTACACCTTTATTATTCTTTTAAAGTGTTCAATAAAGGCCATTAAATCACTACACAGTAAATGAATGCCTGTGGAAAAAGTCCAGTTGAAATGTCTCTTATTGGACAAGCTGTCGTAAGTACTTTCAGGTGCAGCGAGTTTGCCTGCTGTCTAGGTTGGATGTTTTTAAAATCTTGCCTCTAGCAATTAGAAGTGATTTTGGACTGATTCTCCAAACTGAATAGCTGGCAATGTCACATCAAGAAAATGAATTTAGAAACAGTTTATTTCAGTTGCTAGCATTAGCAGGAAAGTTATGGAGTACATAATGGTTTCTCAAGAAATAAACCAGACAGCGTTTTATGACTGAAACAAGCTGATAAGGTGTACACTACATGGATAAAGTACTTGGACACACCTGGGTTTTTTTTTAGTTTAGGCTAGGCCCCTTGCTTCCAGTGAAGAGAAATCTTAATGCTTCAGCATAATGACATTTTGGAAAACTTTGTGAACACCGTTTGTGGAAGAACCTTTTTTATTCTAGCATGACCATGCCTCATTGCAAAGTAAGGTCCACAAAGACATGGTTGGATAAGTTTGGTGTGAAAGAACTTGACTGGCCCACACACAGCCGTGACCTCAGTCCCATCTAACACCTCTGGGGTAAATTGGAACAGAGATTGCGTGCTGGGCCTTCTCAACCAACATCTGTGCCTATCTCATAAATGTATTCGAATGCAATGTCATTCCCTGTTGGTATAATGGTCAGGCGTCCCAATACTTTTGTCCATGTAGTGTATATTGAGTCTTGTTTGTATGTCGAGGAGACTATCCTAAGGAAATTCCAGATTCCTCCACCAGAGACCAAGCTTGATTTACTGCTATATAAGCTTTTAGTATTGGATAACTAATTACACTACCTCTAATAATAGACGATCTAACCTCTGAAGCTAAAACGTGCTTGTGGTCCTGTAGCCCGCTGAAAAGTGAATAGACTGGTTTTGTGTAACCGCCCGCCTACACGTCACTGGGATAAACCAATCAGATTAAACTAGTTAAAACGTACCGCTTTACTTGGAGGGAGAAGGGGTGGACGAATCTGTTAGCGTCTTGAAATTCGCGATTTACTCAGAAATAACGGAATGATAAAAAATATAAAATTATGTCGACGTCTTTCTTTTACGTAGAATTGAGTATATGTGCTAGGAAGTTGCTCGTTTAAGAAAGCTTCAACTGCAAGGTTTTCTGTACACCCCTATTCTTTTGTGCCTGAAAGCCGCGTCGTGCTGCTCCTCGGAGAGTCAGTCATTAGCGCCTCTCTGCTGCAGTATGAATGTGGATAAACAGAAGGAGGGGGAGGCACTCCTTTAAATAACAAATAACCACATTTTTTTGACATATCGGCACACGGGATCAATATGTCATCGCTTGAAAACGTCTTTAGGATACGCGTGGAGGCGAAGTAGCGAACGATGTTGTAAATCTTAGTCGTGATTTTGCAGGATCTACGAAGGTAAGGATATGGAAACATCAGCCTCTTGACCACTGATCCCTGATCAGTTGTTTCTCTTTCTTTGGGATGATGTAGTTCAGCTGTATTTTTTTCATGCATGTGGTCAGTCCAACGGTCTTGGCTGATAATGCTGCACACCAAACTCACAGGGAGTGAGAAAATATTGAACACTGCATTGGTGGGAATGTGGCTGGAATTAGTGTTTCAGTGTTACTTGTGCTTTCAAAACATGGTCCTTCACCTGCATGCTGATCCTCTGTTTTTTGTTAATTTGACCATATAGAAGCCTCTACATACTGTTCCATGTTCACGTTGGCGTCCACTGACTGCAGAGTAGACCTTCCTCCACCAACTTGTTTCTTTTCTATTGCGCATACACAAAATACACCATGTGGACAAAAGTACTGGAATGCCTGACCATTACACTACCAGGGACTTTAGGAATATTACATTAAAAAACATACACTTTAATTGATTCCCCCATTACAGCTATAACAGCTTCCACTCTTCATGGAAAGCTTTACACAAGATTTTGGAGTTTCTGTCGGAATTTGAGCTTATTCGTTTTGTAGATCATTTATGAAGTCAGGCACTGATGTTGGGCGAGAAGGCCTGGCTCATAATCTCTGGTCCAGTTGGATGGGGTTGAGGTCCGGGCTCTTTGAGGGCCAGTCAAGTTGTTTCACTCCGAACTCATCCAGCCATGTCTTTATGGATCTTACTTTGTGCACAGGGGCACTGTCATGCTAGAATAGATAAAGGTTCTTCCCCAAACTGTTTCCACAAGGTTGGAAGCATGGCACTGTTCAGAGTATCTTGGTATGTTGAAGCATTAAGATTTCCCTTCAGTGGAAATAAGGGGCCATCTGAGTTCAATAATTAAGAGGTCTGTCCCAATACTTTTGTCCATATAGTAAAGCAAGACTTATGTTATCACTGACAGCAGAATCAAGCAACTCCGTTCGGTCTGTGGAGACAACATGGTATTATATTGACAGTGTTATTGCCATTGGTAATGTGTCCAGTAGCAGTATTGGTTTTTCATGTCTGATTATGCTTGGCTCGAATAACACAGAGCACTCTTAGGTTTCAGAAGCATTGTTATCTGACCTCTGAGTAGAATGGCATCCGTGCAGCTACTTCTGTCCAGGCATGGACACTTTTAGGGTATGGTCTTTAGTGGTGTAATGGACAATGAGATTGCAGTTTGACATTTCCTACACAGCCCAAAAAGCTTTTGACCTTATGGAGATTAATATTCTTGCAGTTAATGGCTATTGATTCCATTTGTTGTTTGTTGCCTGGAGACACGCTTGTTTACATGGATGTGTTAGAGCTTTCACTGGAAGTGTTAACTTACACATACTGTAAAGCACTAAATGAACATGTTCTTTTTAATGAAATGAAACCTGATTTGTGCAGCTGTGTAAATAAGTAAGAGAGATGCACATTGTTAATGAGAGAACTATTATTTAAGTTTGTAGGGGACTGTCTTGACTGCCAGACGTTTGTAGGACGAGACAAAAATGTTTTCCCTCCTCCTCGTAGCCGGGTCAGTGAGTTAGAAATGCCGAGAGAGAAAGAGAGAAAGGGAAGAGAAGAGAGTTTCCTGCTGACTCAGCTCAAACACCGTTGATTATACCACCCTAAAGGCCAGACTGAGATTAGATGTTTGACTTTTCTTGAAAGGCCCTCATCTGTGAGAAAGAGTGCCCGTTTGTTTTTGTGAACTGCTTTACTACACGCGAGGGAGCTTGGTGACAGTGTTATGCGGTTCAGAGGAAGTTTTTAAAGACATTTTTTAAGTAAATGCATATATTGGGGGGAAATAAGAAGTAGCTGCTTTGTGTTTTTTTCCGGCGAGGGTAGCACAGTTAACCGTCTTCCATATTTTCAACAAATAATTACTAACCAACACTCTGGAATCTGTCAGTGAGTGATTGCCCTAGATCTGGGCACTCAGCTGGCCTTAAAAGGAAGCGTGTTCAACCTGTGCCTGTTATTGTTTGGTTACTCTGACTTCAGGAATTTACTGCAGCTAACGGCTTTCGGATTTTCAAACGCGGCGCGGTCTTTTCCCAAGGGGCCGTAACAGAAGCTTCACGGAAACAGAGCTCCAAGAGACTGGGAAGGAGAGCACACACGTGTTGCACAAGTTCAGTAACAGCAAATGGAAGTTAATAACAGCAATAAAAAGGTTAACACTGGATTGCTACTGTTTTTTTAGTACAGGAGAGACTAGTGAAAAGAGCCATGCCTTTCTTTGTGAGTTTCCAATCTAAAACAAAGCATTCCTTAACAAAAATAGGCCCTCAGTATTGAATCTGCTACCTGTTCAAAGTTTGCACACATAGCACTAAAGCATTATATGCAGTTCAGTCATAAATGCCTGTAAAATGTAAAATTAATTGCTCACTGCGTAAACATTTTTAATCATGTCTTTTTGGGCACAAACACCCCAAATTTCTCTCATCCATTGTGGGATTTGCTTATTCTATCAGTGATGAGAATTGAAATTCTCAAGTAGGTCAAACTTCCAGTGAGTTTTATACATTCTCAGAAGCAATTAATCTAATCAGTGATTTCTGTTTTCACTGAAACCCTTGAATGTAAAGTATTTGTGTTTGGCCGGGCGTTTGCATTTAGATAGTGATGTGAACCTTGGACCGCTCCAGTGGGAAGAGCGGCCAGTGCAGCTGTTCGGCAGGACTAGCACGGCCTGTTTAATTAAATCGGTTTTGAATGTGTGATACTGTGCTGGCACTTGCAGCCTGTTCATGTGTGTGAACTTCTGAATACAACACTGGAATTTTATGATTCCTAAAAACAGCAAGAGAGGTTAGGCTATGATTAAAGTTATTATTAAGAAGACAAACGTGTTATAACTCTTGTCGTCTGTGATTACAGATTTTTCTCTTGCTCAGCACCTTGCTGTTGTGCACAGTCATAAATTGCCCTCTTTGCTGTTTTTAGCCATGGCTGGTGGCCACACTTCTAGAGCCAATAACCATGACTAAGCCAAGCACTGTATCGTAAAAAGGTAATCACAAAAGCTAATAAGAACTATTGAATATTTTGTACATCCATTAAATATCAATACATTTTTGCTGTATTGCCATAAACATGCAGTATGTTTTCCTCCTGTGTGGTATTTCCATGTTCCCCTGTAACTAAAGCATCACTGTAGAAAAATTAGGTAATTAACAGAAAATGTAACTGCAAAGGTAACGTAAGGCCCAGTAATATTTGTGCTATATATCAGAATCATAAAACTCCACTGATCCTGGAGAGAACTGCTGTGATGATTGCACGGTCTCACACACTTCTAGTACAGAAAAACTGTACTATTCACACAAAGCTATATGCACAACGTGCTGTGGTCAGTAAGAGAGGTGTATATAAATACTATAGGCAATAAAATACATTACTGCTAATGTACTTAACTAATGAACACAAACAGTGGTATGACTACCATATTTCTCAAATTAACAGTAGCACTTCAGTATTATAACAAGTCAGTAAAGCATGGTTTATCAATAAGTATAAAACATTGAAATATTATTAAGCTGGTTGACTAGTGCCTTTTCTCTAAAAGACTAATGTAAGATTAAGTAGGTGAAAGTAGGTTAAGTAGGTGAAAGAAATTAAAATGCCTAACACTATTTAAACTATGTCAAATAGCCAAAGCATGCAGGTTTGGTTCTAATTTTGATTTGAACTGTTTTCTGAGGCTGAAGTTGACTTCTTATTGTTGTTTTTGCCTTAAATGTAACCTTATTTTGTGTCCTGTCTGAAATGGTGCAGGGTTCTGAATCTTTAGCCACTTTAAAAGTGGTAGTGTCAGTGGGCCCTGGTTACAGAAATGACATCAAGTAGGTTTATTTTCTTTTCAACCCCATACACACAGTCCACAGTTAAACAAAACAACGTGTCTCTAAGACCATAATGCAACACGAGAACAGAAACCGAACTCCAAAAGACCACAAATACAGAGAGAATGAAAGACAGTGCAAGAAAAAAAAATGCAGATAAACGTATGGTGTAGTTGACAACCGCTGCTGTACTTGTCTGAATGAAAACAGTATACAATATCAATACAACCGTAGAATGTGGGGTTTATATGAAGTTCAGCTCAATGCATAGGTTGTAGTGACCTGTGCACATAGCTATGGATAACTCCTGAACTGGGGATAATCAGTCAGTGTCATGCTGGAACGTCCTGTGTCATCTCTGCATGATCCTCGCTAAGCTGCACAAGAGCCTGAGGGTCACAATGAGGGTCATCTTAGTTTGCACCTGGCTAACAGTTGACAGGACCCATCTATAACTAGCTACTGTGTTGGTTAAGCAACAGTTTCAGAACAGCTCTCAGAACAAATATGTGCTGTCTTGTTCTCCCAGATTAGTTGGTGTCATAGGATGGGAAACTTTCAGGAGGTGGGATACATGTGTTTGTGTTTGTTATTCAACTTTTTCTTCAGTTTGTCTCACTGTCTAGGACTGGGAGATTTGAAACAAGTTGAAGCTCAAGCACAAACACTTTAAAAAACATGTTCACCTTTTGGAATCTTAGTGCTTTGATTTGCTTGAAATAATGATATTTCATCTTACATTTATTTATTTAAGCTAAATTAGGTGGGGGTTTTTTTTCTGTCGCTGGGCTCTGTTATTAAGGATAACTTGGTTAGCTGTCACCAGACACAGGCCTGTGCTGAAGAACCCCAGTGTGTCCCCGGCGGAAACGAAGGCCAGCCTAATCAACCGTGTCATCACAGCACTTGCCTAACGTCTTTCTCCGCCTTCTCTCCAGCTTGTTTACAAGTTGTTAGCAGTCCATGCAGTCTCATCATTTGTAACAGCCTACACATGTACATACGCAAAGGTTTGTGGTACATTTCGGTACAACATGAAAGGAAATGTGCTCCTGAAAGATCTGTGAGTTTGTGCATTAAATTAAAGAAAAAATGAAAAGCTAGAAGGAAAAAAATTTGAAGAAATATATTCACATAAATTTATGGAGAATAGAAATTTATAACGTGTGTTTTCTTTCATTTTTTCAACAGATTTTTACATTGTATTTAATTTTGTTTATTTATTTTGTATTTGTATATGATTATAGTGTATATTTGGAACATCTTCCTCTGGGAAGAGGAATATATATATATATATACTACCGGTCAAAAGTTTTAGAACACCCCATGTTTTCTGTTTGTTTGTATTGAAATTCAAGCGGTT
>JBBPCW010000017.1:10497621-10515984 GCA_037974425.1 Phenacogrammus interruptus | reverse complement strand
CAGATCCGGATCACTTTACTGAGTGACTCAGAGGGAGTCGAATCCGAAAAAGGATCCGAGTATCCCAGCTCTAATTTGTAGCTGTAAATGGGGGAAGAACTGTCTGTCTTGCTCTATGTATTTGAATGCAATGTTATTAAAGTCCCTGTTAGCGTAACGGTCAGGTGTCACAATAATTCTGCTCATATAATATATATATTCCTGATACATATATATAAGCTACATTAACTCCTGTATAGACCTTCTGTACAACACCAAGTATCAAGAATTTCAACATCTTCAACCTCAGATTTGAGGCTGAGAGCGTGAAACTGTGCAGAGCAGGGGGAAATAGAGTTCACTCTCTTCCCTTTGGATTGAGATTTACTGCACAATTTGTGGTTATCTTTAGCACCCGTCCAAGCAGCCTGAAATTCCAGCTGTCTGCAGAAGTTCTCAAGCTAAAGCACCGGCTCTCATAGACTTGTAGAAGAGTAGGAGTGCAGCTTATCCTCTTCACACTTACATTGATGAGTGCTTATTGTGTGTTATTACATGCTGTTGGACCTCTCTTTCTCCTGTACAGTTCAGTGCCTGTCCAAATAATGCTTTTACTTTTAAGTTCCATAATGTTCATATATATAAATTAAGCTCCATAAAGCCACATAAAATGCTTTTTCTCTCACAGTTATTTGTGGCCTTGTGGCCTTATTTTATATATGAACATTTAGGTTGTATTTGAAACCACTGGAGTGTTGTAGATCGTTTATAAACAGTTTATAGAATTCTTCAACCCAATAATATATATACCGTTTTATTAATACATATACTATTATATTTATGTATAGTATATAATATTATACATATATTTTATATGTACATATGCAAAATTCAGCATGCATTTGGTGAACACTCATGGTAGTGTGTTAAACCACACACTGCCTAGTTAAACCACACACACACACCTGTTTGTGGAGAGATATGCAAATATGTACAGCTGATAGTCAAATAACAAAATCCAAGGAGCCAGACACATGTGATTGCTGAATCACCCTGACAGACAACCTGTGTAATACCTCACATAAAAACTGCATTTAGTAGCTTTTGTTATGATCTGTTTTCGAATTGAAACTCTTTACTTTGTGAACAATCCCAACTTCTGCTGATATGAATCTGCTTACATGACTAATACCTGGATGTGGTGGACCTGGCGTCCATGTGGGGGTTTTAAAGGTTAGCAATGTGAATGGCGCTGACTCCTCCAACATATACCAGGAGTTAAACAAAGGAATAACAAACCAGACAAAGGGCCTGCATTACAATATTTTAATGCAGGAATTTAAGTGCTGACCACTGATTGATGGTTCTCTCAGGTGTTCTAGATTGGACAGATTATGAAAGGTCCTGATACTCCGTGGAATTGTTTTGAGGAAACTGCATGTGCGTAAAAACAGCTGTTTGTTGCACTACAGGATCAGGACATGCACCAGGAGTGCTGCCGGTGTAGAGTTTTAATAATGGGGCATTAATGACTGTGTTGATTAAGATAACACATTACTATTCCTCAAAGGAAAAATTGATTGGTCACTGACGACATTGATTCTGGAAATAATGTTCAGTGATGTTCATGATACACATCATTAGGTGTAACCATGGGCAACAAAATCAATACTTATCTTTACAATATATAGTACATATCACAGTGTTTTGAAACAGTGTTAATAGTGCTTTGTTCTATTTTTTTTCTGTGTATAACATGTCAGTTCTGTACCTGATTATGCTTTTTTTAAATAAACATGCATTTATTTGATTTGTGTTCTTTAAGTACTAATGATATCCACAATGTGCTCTGAAAAGCATCAAGATAATGATAAAATTGTTATACCTCTTCACACAATCATTCTAGCAGATTACCATGCTCCATTTAGGACAATCCGTTGTGTTTTTGTTCTGTGTAAAAAGAAGAAACTACTTCTTAAAGAGGAAGAGCGTTGAATGGTGGCAGTGCTGTAATGATGCAGTAGGAGGAAATGGCAGTTATAATGGTTTACTTAGTCAACTGAATAATCATCAATGACTTGGAACCCAATCAGTTGCCAGAATATATTATAAATAATCAGGTTCTTGGTTCTTAAAGAAGCCCTGTTACTGTATAACTGTGCTGTGATTATTTGTAGTTTTTGCTCTGTAAGCAGCTCCATTGTATATATTTTTGTGTATAGAGTTCTTAAGGTGTTGGCCAGATGAGAAGTTACTGTTAGCAGCTGGAGACTTTACTGATGATGATGGAAGAACAGTGGAACTGACTAATGATATTTCGAATTTTCCAGCCTCTCTAGCCCTCCCATGGAGGTTTAAGCTTGACTGCCAAAATCACAGTCAGACATTTTGGCCACTGTTGATGTGGAGAATATCTACCTCAGGGTGGTGGTAAAGAGGTTCAGAGACTTAGATTTCTTTCTCATGCTTGTTTTCCATCCACAATGTACAGTATTTTCCAATACAGTAGTTAATTTTGCCTCTGGGTATCCAGGAACTATAACTGGATTGTCAAGCAGTATAACCTGGACCTTTGCCCCATGAGAATGCCCACTGGCTTTACCTCATTGTTTCTTTAACATATCATATTGTTTACTCATGCCAGTGATTTGTGGACTGATGATTCAAGGTGCCAAGGTCGCAGTTGTCCACATACCAGCGCCTGTAATTGCTCCTTGTTACATATCTGAGGAGTATTCTTTTTTTAAATCAGGGCTTGATAAGCAGTTGAAAACGTATGATCATATATCAGGAGGTCTATCACTTCATAGCTTAAGGTTCATACAATGTTTGTAATCCTAATTATGTTTTCAGTGAGCTTCCAGGTCACTTTCTTTGATGAGCCTCTTGAGGGTTCAGGTGTTGGTGACACTATGCTGTTGTTTCACCTTTAGCCCAGTGGGAATCCTTCACATTTATCATGTGATGAATAAGCTTATTGGTGAGGTTGTCCTTCTCTGTAATTATGAGTGTACACTAGGGTCAGCGTTCCTAGCTTGACCTATAGCACTGATTTTTTTTTTCCTTGCCCACCAGCAAGATGTAAAGAGAGCTTTTTTAATGCTCTTTGCCTGGTTACAAGTTTAAACCATAACGTCCTCTTCTCTATTGCCGTAGTGCTTTATAATAGTCAGCTTCATGATGTAATTCTCCTTTGGTGCTGTTGCTATAGCAACAGCAGGCAGTCTCACCATGTGACCTTACTTAGAGGAGAAGCCACTGTGGAGGTTAATGACATCACTGTCCTCAGACAGAAAGGTGTGCGGTAAACCTAGTAGTTTGTTGGGCAGGAGGGGCGGTCTGTGTGGAGATGGGCTGAGGGAAGGAAAGGGAGAATCACTGTGGAGTAAAATAAATAGAGCAAGGACAAAAGAACCAGAGCTTAAACATCAAAGCCACAAACAAGGTGATGCAGTGTTTTCCTCATTCTTTTCTAAAGAGGATGCAGTCATTTCTTCTGTGCTGTTGCTAAGGACTTTAGCTCAGATGTGTGAAGATTTGACCTTTGTACTGACTGATTGTTTTGGATCTTTTTCCCCTTTTTTTTTTTTTTTAACTTCCCTCCATCATCCACTCACTCACTCTGTCTCTCTCTCTGTCTGTCTCTCTTTTTTTTTTTTACCAGATTGCACAGTCCATTCAAACATGTAATCTGTCTTATTTTTAGACTGTAGTATGACAACCTCCTTCCATAAAACTGGAAAATGCATGTCGAGAGAGGAGAGAGAGGTGTGGTGTATGAGTGAGTAGGAGAAAGGATGTTTGTAAACTCCTTGGAATTACATAGACGATCTTTAACCAATTCATAATAACAAAAATTTAATCCACTTAATCGAATAATGAAATAATTTTTAATCTGTAACTTGAACAGCATATTACAGTGCCACATCTTTTGGAACTGATTGTAAACAGTCAAGGTCATTAATGGAAAAAGCATGTCCTCTATAATGAACTCCAAAAAGAAGAAATTTCCAGTGATTTAAGTGTGGGTTCCACCTGGCATTCCATATGAACAAAACTAAGCCAGCCTAGTTTTGATGAATCATAGCTGCATGTCAGCTGTATGTAATTTGTGTTAGAATAAAATAGTATCTGTCAAAATTAAATTCAAAAAAGTTAAATGAAAAGTTTTAAAGAAAACATTTTGGGTTGGTTTCCCAGACAGGGATTAAGCCTAGTCTTGGACTACCCTTTCCTTTTCAATGGAAAATCTCCATTCACAGCACTGCTTAATCCAGGACTAGGCTTAATCCCTGTCCAGGAAACCGACCCTTTATGTAATGCCAAAACATAAAAAAAAAACATAAAACATTAAATTCTTTGTTTGCTTTCAACAGTTTCAACTTAACTGTAGCCAAAGCCATATGGCATTTTACTGTAGAATAGACTACACAGGTAGAATAGAATTTTTGTCTTTGTGCAATGTTATGTACAAGATAGGGAATGCTTGTCTTACAAAGCGGGAGTGATACGATAATAGATGGACTTTGGTGGTGAATTAAACGAAGCCTCGAGGCAAAGAATTTACCTCGAATATTTTTGTAATCGAATCATTTGAGTTACTCGATTAATCGTTTCAGCCCTACTCCTAACTACTATCTGCTGTTATACCCAGCATTTGTGTATATAGCATATTGTATTTCATATTGAGTAAATTATACAGCTTTTTAAATGTGATTTACAAAGACTTTATATTTTATATCGTTCTTGTCATTTTCTGGGATCAATAATGTTTTCTGATTCTCTTTCATTATGAAAAAAACTGACCATGACTATTAGAAAGAAAAAGTTAAGCTGAGAAAAATAGCTTCAGAATGACCCCAGACGTTCTTATGGGTACATTTCTCATTCCATACAATATTCTGTGTATATTTTCTTTGATGCAAGTAGAGTAAGAAAGAAGAGCAACAGGAAGGTGGTGAAAGGGCATGGGCAGGGCACATGGAGCTGAGAAAGGAGGAAAATTCTAAAGACAGTATAGAATTACAGAAAAGTCCAGTTACAATGCAGAGAATTCTACAGAATAAAGAAGGTAAAGCAAAGGATCCCTGAATATTGTAATAAATGTGGTTTAATAGTGTCAGTTTATTTCGCTAAAAAGTAGAGCTTTTATGTTAAGGACAGACCCATGAAACTGGAGCAGTGTCAAGTTTAGCTCAGCTTTTTCATTATGTATTTGGGTTAGTATTTCAGAAATACACTATATGGGAAATATTGGGCGCCTGATCATTACACCAAATTTTTAATGGCATGGGGTTCAAGTATGTAGGTTGTATTATGGAATTGGTCTCCCCTTTGCAGCTATAGCAGCCTCCACTCTTCTGGGAAAGCTTTCCTCAAGATTTTGGAGGAATTTGTGTAGGAATGTGTGTCCTTTCATTCCATAGAGCATTTATGAGATATTCCTTCCCTTCTCTTTCTCCCATCCAGTTCATCCCAAAGGTGCTTTGTGGAGTTGAAGTAAGGGCTCTGTGCAGGTCAGCCAAGCTCTTCCACACCCAACTCATTCAACCATGTCTTTATAGAGCTTGCTTTGTTCACTGGGGCACAGTCATGCTGGAATAGAAAAGATTCTTGGCCAAAATGTGTCCACAAAGTAGGAACGTCGCATGGCGTTGTCCAAAATATCTTGGTATGATGAAGCATTAAGGGGCCTAGTCCAAACCACGAATGAAGAGGTGTGCCCCAATACTTGTATCAGTATGGTGTGCCAATATTTTAGATGCACATTTTGTAAGCCTTTAAATTAAGATTGTTTGGAGTGTTACCCCCTATAATGTGAAGGTGTTTTTGAATAAGCACTGTAACGTGTTGAGTAGGGATGGGTATCGTTAAGGTTTTAACTTTATTACTACTTCTATCGATACCTCTTATCGGTTCGGTACTTTGACGGTACTCTTATTGGTACTTTTTGTTGTGTTTTTTAATTAAAAAACCAAAACAAATTGAGAACAGAAATAACACTTTTTTATGTAAAATAATTATCTATAGCTTAGCAAACACCAGTGTTTGAGCAAATATCTATTTTACCAACAAAACCAATGATTGTAAAACAAATAAATAAACACCCCAACATAGTTGGAGCATGCAGGTAGGCAGCAAAAGAACTAGCAGCTTTTAACTGGAGGTGGTGTGTGAGCGAGTGTGAGAGTAATCATTCGGTGCCAGGGGCCGTATTACAGAAACTTCCTTTCTTAAGCATAAAGTTAAGACAGGAATCCTAAATAAGCGATCTAACGTCGATGATCGACTTTTACGACTGTTACCTAGCAACTAACGCAACACATCATCTCACGAAGTCACTGTTACCTGCTGCCACTGTAACTTTACGAGGCTCCAGTCCGTAACACTGTATCGTCAGAGTATCTTCGTTACTATCTTCAAAAAAATGGATATTAAACAACGTCCTGCTCTAAACTTTAAACCAGACGAACTGGCCAATATGAACAAATGTACTGGGACAGAGTTGTCATACACAAATATATGGACAAAAGTATAGGGACACACGCGCTCTCTCACACAGTCACACACTTCGCTTTGAAAATCACCTTAAGCGAAAAAGCAAAGCCCATTTGTACCACAAACGGCAGAGACCCGCGCCGACGGTTCGCCTCTCCAAAGCTGGGCGGAGTTGATCGGCTAACGGCATTATCAATTATCACACTGTCTGGCGAGGCATCTAATGATTGTGTCCACCTCTGTCTAGTGAATGTTCGTTAGTGTGCATGTCGTGTGATTGGATGGGTGGTTAAAACTGAGAGTCAGTTTCCACTTTGAATCTGTTTTCGAGAGTTGGGGGGAATGTGTGAAACTCCAGAGAAAAGTATGGCCTGTATTCTCCTTTCTGTTTAGTGGATAGAAGGACTATTCATCCCACGTTTGTGTAGCGGTGTGTATACACCTTTGAAAACGTATTACTGGGCAGGGCTGAAAGTCAATAACCATACTTTGGATCGTTTGGCTCTCTGCGCCATCATCACTCCATAAGCGCGAGCTCTCTCGTGTTTGTGTACTGCGGACAGACTACATTTCGTGCGTGAGATTGCAAATAACGGCAGTACAGGCGAAAAATGAATATTATAAAAAGTTACAAAAGGCTGGTCAGGTAAAATATGCAAGGTAACATTTATTTAACAATAATAAATAGGGCATATATTTATTTTTTTATTTCTCCAGTACCGACAGCAGAACCGTTAACGTCAGAGCTTATCGGTCCTCCGGTCTTTTATAATTAGGCACCAGGGCCGATTAAGTACCGGGTCTCGGTACCCACCCCTAGTGTTGAGCGTCTTTGTTAAATAAGACTATGGTCATTTATTCTCATGGATTGATATGATGTGTTCGGTTGTCAGTCAGAAGCATGCTGTCACAACACATGTCTTTGATTACATTATGTTGGCTGGTATAATGCCAGCACCGCAGTGCGTGTGAGGCCGGCTGAACAGGTCTGCTTACCATCCCTGGAATGTAATATCACATCACACTATGGCAGAAATGCACTACACAGCATTTCCTGTGTGAGGGGAAAGAGCTGAATATAGACCTGCTTCCAATTATAGTGGGCCCCTGTTCTGGAAGTGCTCAGGCAGGCAGTATGGAGGGTTGTAAAGCAGGTTCATACTGTAACATGGCTGGAGAGGTTTTGTGGTGACATGGCGCTTCCTGTGTTCTCATGAATCAGCGTTGTGAGAGGGGACTTAATAATTATGACCTTTGTTCAGGGTGGCTTTGTGTCTGATGATCAAAGCCTTCTTTATAATCTGAAACCCTGAGTGCTTTATGAACAGTGGGGTTGTTTTTAAAGGAAAGTGTAGACTGGGGGGTGGTTGACTGAGACTGCTGCATGTCTGAGTGATTGTATTCACACCTGGGCTATAGAACCACAGCTGTCAGTCTGGTGTATAAAACAGTATTTACAGAACTGAAATACAGACCTTCATGTGAACAGTGTTGGTTCTCTTTGGTCTTTTTTCCACCCAAATGACAGGATGGAGGCTGCGGGTGGACCTTCTGCTGGCACTGCAGTTCTGAAGCACAGGGGTCAGGTAGAGGAACGAGTGTGTTTGCACAGCCGAGGAGAGTTGGCACTCAGTCAGGTGGCGTCACTAAACCTCCACCTGCTTACCCTTTCATCACACTCTCCAATGCTCTTTCCAAGGGGTGGAGATTTCCTTGAAACCCACAGCACCTTAATAGTGTGTGCATGTGTTAGAGGTAGAGTTATTAATGTATGTGAGAGGAGGCTTTGAAACATACTTTAACTACTTCTTCTTTTTATTATCCCTGTGTGAATATTTAGTTTAAACAAGCAACTGTGTTTCTTTACGTTGCAGGAGTTTTGTAAAACTACCTTCTTGTAAAAAATTGTAAATAATTTTGGGTTACATTTTTTGCTTCACTGATTTACTGTTTATGAAAAATGGCATGAAAGTTGTCTGAGAAAAAACATTGCTCAAATACGCCTCACTGTCTGTTTGTATATGGTAGATCACGTCTGGACTGGACTGGAAATAATAATCTGCCATTTGTGCGACACAATAAAGGAATGAACATTGATTTTTATTGTTTATAATGCAAGCCATCCTTTTCACTGAATTAGATAAGAGATTAGGTTTGTGGCACCCTCAACCTTTCCTTCTGCTTACAACAGCCTGGTATAGGACTTATGGGCTGTTTTCTTGACTCTGCTTGACGTTATTCTGGAGCTTTTTTGGGGGTTTTAGCCTCTTGTTGATTGTTGTACAACAGAACTAGAATGTTGAACACAGTTGTGGATGAGGTATCAGTCTAAGTAATAGCTGTGTTTTCATTATTCATTATTATAAACATTGTTTGAGTTCATGTGTGTATGGTGTCCCATTTTTTTCTGATGAGGGATGAGGCAAAGTCAGCCATGAGGATTTGAAGATAAAAAGCTGCCAGATGGTCAAAATAGACTCTTACACAGTCTGCTGTTTTTACACCCCTCAGTTGCTTACACAGTCAGGAAAATACAATGGTGATTTATCATGAAATATCTTGGTTTCTGCTTGCCTGAATTTCCTGTTTATTTCTCATTTGATTTAAACTGGATTCTGATTTTGGGTTGCTGTTTTCTCTGTTAGGCTTCTATCCAAATATAGGCTCTCTTTACATTTCTAAATAAAGTTTTTTTTTTTCTTTAGAGACACCTTTTGTTAATCAGTATTCCTCATTTAAATGGTTAGTCCCAAGATGAACTTCAGTTATATGGAACTGATTTTGTTACACTTTCTGGCCACCTAAGGTGACTAAGTTGGCACCACCTCTATATTAGAGAAGTAAATAAAATGTATAAATAAAATGTAATGCATGTCTGTAAAACATCTTTTTTGCACTTTTTTTTTTAGGATGAAGATGTCTGAAGCTGGAAGCTGAAACTTTAAACCACAGACTCTGACTTACGAGGAGTCCCATAAGCCCCTGTGTGGGGTGAGGGACCATGGGAGATGGAGGTGTTAGTGCAGCAAGAGAGGGGATCAATCAGTCCCATGTTCTGTTTGACCGCTTTGTTCAAGCCACCACCTGTAAAGGCACCCTTAAGGCCTTTCAGGAGCTGTGTGACTTTCTGGAGCTCAAACCCAGCGAGTACCGGGTTTTCTACCACAAACTCAAGTCCAGGCTCAACTACTGGAAGGCCAAAGCACTATGGGCCAAGCTAGACAAACGCGCCAGCCACAAGGAATACAAGAAGGGCAGAGCCTGCGCCAACTCTAAGGTATGAAACACCCTCAGGACATTTTTACACACAAAATCAACATGGTTTTAATGAGCTGTTTTATGTTCATGCATATTTTAAATTCTGCTACTCTCTTACAATAAGAAACAAAGCAGAGGGAGATTATGTATTTTTACTCAAAGATGACTGTCACAACAGCTTACGTTACGAATATATTTGATAATGTTCTTGCTAAAACAAAGTATTAAGTGTCCCTTTTCTGTGTTATCCTGCAGTGTCTGATTATTGGAGCAGGCCCCTGTGGGTTGCGCACGGCTATAGAGCTTGGATTTCTGGGAGCCAAGGTGGTACTGTTGGAGAAGAGAGATGCTTTTTCCCGCAACAATGTCCTCCACCTCTGGCCGTTCACCATTCAGGACCTGCGTGGACTTGGCGCCAAGAAGTTCTACGGAAAATTCTGTGCAGGATCTATAGACCACATCAGTAAGTAGACAAAGACACATAGAGCAGCACAAAAGTTTCACCCCAGTGTTTGGGAAGGAGGACTGTTGAGTTGGTTCTGAACTTTGGCTTGGCTCCTGGCAGGTATTCGTCAGTTGCAACTTATGTTGCTGAAAGTGGCTCTGCTCCTGGGCATCGAGATCCATGTCAACGTGGAGTTCAAAGGCCTCATCGAGCCACCAGGGGACCAGGAGAATGAGAGTATGGTGGCCTTTTTTGCTTCTATTTGAAAGCTCAAAACAGGCTTAAGTTTCTTCTTAAGCTTTAGAGATTACAGTTATCACTGACATTAATAGAAGTGTGATGAAATTTCATGTGTTTTTTTTTATTCCCGCTTCCAGTCCATGCATATGTTTACACATTCGGTTATGATTTAGTCAGTTGACTTGGAGTCAGTGGAGTTTCTTGATTAGTAACAAGTAGCTACAAATCATAGTGATACAAAGAAAAAATGTGATTATTATTATAAGTGTATGTTTTAAGTTCTGAAAATGGTGGCACAGAGCTTGGCTAGAACTGTTATGCGCCATTAAACTATGATGCAGCTTTACAAACTCCTGCATTACACATGCATCCATCAAAATGTTAGACACTCAGGGTGAATAAAGGCCAAGCATTTGAGTTGGAGGCCAATAGTCAGCCCTGACTCTCAGATGTGTCTGAATCAACAAATAGTCTCTTGGAGCTTTTCATTCGAAGGGGATAATTAATAGTGACTTGAATTTGATACTTGTATTGTTTTGTTTTCATTTTTCATTAAATAGAAAGTTAATTAATTGATCATTATTAATTGATCCTCATATTACTATAGTTCAAATACACAAACGCTAGATTTTATCAAGATTAAATGACTCTGTGTGTCCTGTTACTGTAGGGATAGGTTGGAGAGCTGAAGTCCATCCCAGAACACATCCGGTCAATGAGCTGGAGTTTAACGTCATTATTGGAGCAGATGGAAGGAGAAATACATTGTCAGGTAAACAGAACAGTAAAAATGACTCCTTATTATAATCTTCTTTGAGGATTTCTTATGTGGAGTTTGGATCATGTTCTCTATAGCTTGGCCTTTGGGAATAATCGCACAGCTTTATTACAGATCAGCTGCAAATGTTGGTCAGTACTTTAGCGATTAGGCTGGCTATGTAGCAAAAAAACCTAAAACCAAACAGATTTAGGGCTTTCTTGACTTGTTTAGCTGGTTTTGTCATTTGAGAATTAATGCTCTAAATGGCACAATGTCTCTTGGCTCTGGTTATTAAATTCTGAAGCACAATGGAAGGCACTTTTCATAACACAGAACAGCAGGGGGGGGGGGTCGTGTTATCTAAATCTTTCTCAGATGTTCAGTCTGTTAGAAAATGAGTATTATAGAAATAAAGAGGCTTTGTGGAATTAGAGGAGTCTACTTTACCTCCTCGCTTCTTTTTTTCTTCTTCTAGGGTTCAGAAGGAAAGAATTCAGGGGCAAACTGGCCATTGCCATCACAGCCAACTTCATCAACCGCAACACTACAGCCGAGGCCAAGGTAGAAGAGATCAGTGGTGTGGCCTTTATCTTCAACCAGAAGTTCTTTCAGGACCTTAGGGAAGCCACAGGTACAGCCATTTGTAATGTGATGCTATGGCAGTGTTAGTATTGCTAGATTTGGGGACAATAATAATTTCCTTGTATTTGGAAAAACAACAGAAATTTGAAGAACAAACTGCATTGGTTTCCTATTTAAGTGTGATCTGTGAATGAGAAATTAAAGGGTGGGCTCATATCTGACCCCTTGTCATTTAATTTTAAAGAACTTACTATAATATTTGAGAATTCACACATTTAAGCTTCACGAG
The DNA here is from genome assembly GCA_037974425.1 of Phenacogrammus interruptus. Lineage (NCBI taxonomy): Eukaryota > Metazoa > Chordata > Actinopteri > Characiformes > Alestidae > Phenacogrammus > Phenacogrammus interruptus. The sequence continues at coordinate 10,503,933 of JBBPCW010000017.1, read as the reverse complement.
TGAAGTTTGTGAATCACTGCAGTTCAGAATCAGAAAACTTTAGCAGCCGTTGCCTGCCAGTCTGCACCAGCCCTGGCTCTGAAGGCTTTGTGCTGAGTTGGCAGTGTCTAAAGAACCTTTGCTTTTGTTTTGCCAGTCGTGTAATCACTGCTGTTGGCCTCACTGTCTAATGAAGAGCAGCACAGTGAGAGAGCTGGCCGTACTGGCTGCCCTAATAGGGAATAGTTATCTCTGCAAGAGGAAACATATTCCTTTTTTTCCCTTAGACTACATTTGTGTGCTTATCAGTGCTTTCTTTTTTTATGAATAACTACGGATTCTCACTCTCCCACTCAGTCTTTCTCACCCTCTGCTGATTTTTGTCTCACCAGGGATTGATCTGGAAAATATTGTCTACTATAAGGATGACACACACTACTTTGTAATGACTGCCAAAAAGCAGAGCTTGCTGGAGAAGGGCGTCATTCTGCATGTGAGTAATCAAAGAAGTGCTCAGAGCACAGCCTGTCAGTCTCCTTCCCTTTGATTGTCTTTGTTGAGGCCTCCTATCCTGCTCTCTTTTTTGTCTCTTGCTGTTACTTTGATTGTTTTGTGTATTTGGCTTAAAAGGAAGTTGTTGTGTTTTCTGAATGGGTGTAAGTATTAATGGATTATCTGTTGTAAAAGTGACCGCTTAGTTAGAAGTAATCACTGGAAGTTATTAATGTAGTAGTGCTACACACTAATGTGGTTCTAAAAAAAAACTGCTGTTACTGGTTTCACCCCAACCCTTCTGGTCGTTTCTCATGTAGAAATCTCAATCACACACAAGCATACGTTCATAAAGAACTCTGGAACATTTGTTAAGTAAGTGGAAAAATATTTCTGATATGAGTAAAATGCAGTGCAGATTAAAAAAAAAAGTCAAGTAAACTTGATTTAATGATGAGTTGCTGTGATATGAGTTAGTTAATGTGGAGAACGCTTAGTGTTGAAGTGGTCTTTCTCCTATAGCGGTGTGCCTGGCACTGCTGGCAGCAAAGCAGAGCCAGTTATAGCAGCATGAATTAGAAAGGAACAGCTAACTCACATCCTCCATGTCTCCTGCAGCTTTCAGCTTCTGAATTATATGCTTCTCGCAGCCTTCATCTAAACACAGCAGACTTTGATTTTAGCACACAATGGATTCCCTACTTATTTACCCTGGCCACAACAGATATGTGTTTCATGGTTGACTGACTCCTGTGGTAAATTTGTATCTAGAGTAGTCCTTTGAGAGTGTAGTGTTTGTTGCATTTTACATTGTTTTCCATTCTGCATCATTCAGGACTATGTGGACACAGAGATGCTTCTGTCCAGGGCTAATGTGGACCAAGCCGCATTGCTTTCCTACGCCAGGGAGGCTGCCGACTTCTCCACCAACCACCAGCTGCCCACACTAGACTTTGCCATCAATCATTACGGACAGCCTGATGTGGCCATGTTCGACTTCACCTGCATGTACGCTTCTGAAAACGCAGCACTGGTCCGCCAGCGGAACGGCCACCAGTTACTGGTCGCTCTGGTGGGAGACAGCCTTTTGGAGGTGAGAGGAGACATATAGGAGGCATTTTGTTCACTGGGAGGGAAAAGTTTGACTTCATTTCATTTTTGCACTGGAGCTGCAAGGCTGTTGTAGCCAATAATAGAAGCATATATGCTGCCAATTAGCCTTGTAAACTTTTATTTTTATTCTTATATTCTGGTTACATTTGAAAGAATTCACAAACACTTCTCAACAAAGTAAATATGGTAAAAATGAAACCTAATTTCTCAAATACTCTCATCAAATCCCACTCAATTTTCCATAGTTGGAAGACATGAAGAATAAACTTGGAGGAAGACCTCTGGCCATATTAATGGTCTAATCCTAAACCTGGGTATATACCAGGGTACAGAGCAATATAAAAACGTGCAGACTTTTATTGATTTATTGATAGATACATTGCTTGTTTTTTTCCCCTAAAACGTTGTAAATATACATTTTGGACTGCAAAATTCATTTCATTCCTGTGTTTGCAGCCATTCTGGCCAATGGGGACTGGTATTGCTCGAGGCTTCCTCGCAGCCATAGATGCAGCATGGATGGTGAGGAGCTGGGCTCAGGGTGCCTCTGCTCTGGAAGTTCTAGCAGAAAGGTGAGACCTACAAATCCATGCAATGTCTTACATACATGGCGTTCTTTGCCTGCTAGTGCTGAAGAACAACATTAATGCACTGTTCGTGACATTCACAGTGTCTCTGGTCTTGCTCACACAGTGCTGATATGCAGTGTGAGCATAACAAAGCCTATGAGTAAATTGCAGACGTTAAGTCTCTTGGGTCAGATCCTTAGGCAGCACTAAAGGGATGAAACAGGGATGCATGGAATTGAGCTGTGCTTGGTTCTAACTGTGCAGCCATAACCCTCTGTCCCTTATGTGCCAGGGAGAGTATCTACCGGCTGCTTCCACAGACAACCCCGGAGAACGTCAGTAAGAATTACAGTCAGTACACTGTGGATCCTACCACACGTTACCCCAACATCAGCCTGCACCTGCTCAGACCCAACCAGGTGAGTCACGTCCTGTTGTTGCATCGGTGTATCTTTGTGCTTGTCTTCACAAAATTATTAATTTAGTCCTGGAGTACTTGCAATGGGTCAGATGGTGATATTTTGATAATTAACACCATTTTTAGTTCTTGGTAGCCATGTCCTTTTTTTCTACTGACTTCTACAAAAATTAAACTCATTATTTAGATCAAATGTGTCAACAAAAAAAAAACACACCAGGACCAATGGCAACTTCTTATTTAATCTATAATCAAGGTAAACTTTTGGTTATTCATTTTTTTGTCATCCGCCTTTTAGGTACGGCATCTCATAGACACTGGAGAGAACAGGGAAATTCGCATCGATATGGAGAATGTGGTCAACGCTTCGACTCCTAAACTCACAAGAAATGGTGTGCAATTTTCATTCTTTTTGAATGCAGTTTTATTACTTGTGTTGGTGTATTTTCTTTGACTGAATAGGAGAGTCATAACTATTTTTTTTTTGCAACTTAATGTCTTATTATTTTTATCCTAGAACTTCTGCTTGAGAAGCAGTTGAAAGGTAACTTTGCGGATGCAGACAGTCAGAATGCATGATGCTGTCTTGAGGGATTCATCTAAAGCATCTTGCCATTGACTGTATTAGTAACTTGGTCAATAGTGGAATGGTGTTTTGCAGTTTTCCCCTGAAATTAAAACAGACATGTACTGTATGAACTAACAGAATTCCGTTTACACATATAGAACAAAAATGGTACTCCTAACCATAACATGAAACTCTCAGCCTCTGAAATTCCCAATAACCTTTCATGAGTGAATGAAACACACCTTGCCTTTTTTCCCCTCTGATACCGGCTGTATTGTGTGACTAACAGTAATTTCTTTTAAAGATGAAAGCATGTCCTGCGATAGTGACTGAATGGGATGGGCTGTATTTCCACAGAGTCCATTGCACGCTCCAGCAAGCTGCTGAACTGGTGTCAGAGGCAGACGGACGGCTACGTAGGGGTCAACGTGTCTGACCTCACCACTTCCTGGAAGAGCGGCTTGGCTCTGTGCGCTCTCATCCACCGCTACAGACCAGACCTCATGTGAGCACTCGTTCCCTCTAACGTACAATCCGCTTCCTGCACATCTTGAATCTAAGCCTTTAATGGGTATTAATGCCATAGCTTTGAGAAGAGAAAGCTCGCTTTGTAGTCTGGGTAATACCAAAAATGGGGATTATAAATATAATCCCTAGTGTATGTTTTTCAAATGGCAGTGTCAACTTCAGTGAGCTAATTGTTTACTACCAGGTCCCTAAAATATTCCGGTCTGCCTTTTATACTATAAAGGTTCTTGTTATGATGCTAGTACACTGTTGAAACCTTTGGGACAAAGTTTTTTGTTTTTTTTTAATAGTAGTTTTTCAAGATCTACTTGGGCAAAGCCACGTTGAAAGTTTAATAAAACTTTTCACACAATGGCATAATACCCCACTAATGCTGGAAGAGTAAAAGCTACCATGTTTCCTCTAAATCACGTGACACATCTCCGCATCTTTGAAGGCTCATTGTGCTTGAAAGAAAAAGATCACTGCGGATTCTTTCACATCAGTGAAACCTATGCTAGTTAACACAGCACTGAGTGGTGGGGGAGAGGGAGGGTCGCCCTACACATCCAGATAGAGTGAGGCCAATTGTGCTTTCTTGGACTCCTGGCCCCCAACGACTGTGGCATCGCCTGGGACTGAACTTGTGATCTCCAAACCTGGGACAGTTGCGGCTTCCAAAATTTTAATAGGTGTTCCGTGTTACAAACACACCGTAGAAGCAGCTGTTGTAACTTGAGAGCCGGCTATTAAAAGGAAGGCAGATCCCCATAGCTCCTTACAGACAGATCACTCTCTCGCTCTCTGTCGCCTGCTGAGCAGCTGATAAATCCATTAACCGTAAGACACACATCCTGACTCCCATTAGAGTAAATGTTGAGAGTGACCTTTCCCGGGCTCAGCTTTGTGGTGCCTTTTTTAGTCAATTAATTCTTAGTGTTGTGGGGAGCATTAATGGAAGAGTCTTGATATGATATAGTCTGATCCTCTCTCTCCCACTACACACAGCTGTTCAGTATAAACTTGTGTGTGTGTCAATATTTGCCTTGCAGTTATCTCATGCCACTGTGTCTAAATTACATGGCACTATTTTTGGTATTTCAGATTACACTCATTTGACCTTTAGGCTGCGCAGAACAGGGCCAAAGGTCACATTTTTTGTTGCTTAAGGTCATGATTATACTAGGTCATATTCTTAGTCTGTGTTTATCTGTGTTTGAAACCTATAGTGACTTTGAATCCCTGGATGAGAAAGACATAGAAAAGAATATCCAGTTGGCTTTTGACGTGGCTGAGAAGGAGTTTGGAATATCTCCTATTATGACGGGAAAGGAGATGTCCATTGTGGTGGAACCTGACAAACTCACCATGGTCATGTATCTCACTCAGTTCTATGAGATGTTCAAGGACACCGTGCCTCCTGGTGGTGAGTAGTAATGTCAGGAAGTTGTTAATTGTTCTAATCAAGGCATATTTTTAAATGGTTTATATGGGGTCATAACAGGACAGTAAGATTAACAACAACTCATAATGTATATTCTGCCAGTTTGTCACCTATGGGTATGATGTTTCATATCCATTTTTCCTGATTTCTCTGAGGCTTCAAAAACATGTCCTAAAATGTCCTTTGAAATGGTTTTGTGTTCAAGAAAACCACAATCTGAGCCCAGAGGAGAGGGCTGCACTGATAGCCAGCACAAAGTCACCCATCTCCTTCCTCAGTAAGCTGGGCCAGAGCATCAACATCTCACGGAAGCGGAATCCCAAGGTACATTTACTATGTTAGACTGCATTAACCCAGAGACACCGCATTCACTCATTCACATTATTTCTAATCTGGTCCCTGATAATGACTGTGCTCTCTGACAGGATAAGAAGGAGAAGGAGATGGACGGAGTGGGGAAGAGGAGAAAGACGAGTCAGGCTGGCCAGTCTGAAGACGTAAGCATTTTCATGCTATTCACAAGCTTGTAATCAGTATATAAAAGTTTGGAATCAGTTGGGTCCCAAACATCTGACATTTTTACACACAAGAAGATATTAAATGATAGAATGTATAGTGTAATAACCACTATACATATCTTACAGTAAAAAAAGATTAAGAGTAATTAATTAAATTGGATATAGTGTTTGATATTGTGTCTCCTAATGACTGTTTTGATGCTTTCATTGCAGGAAGAGCTGCACCATGGAGTGCGTGATGAGCGACCCTCTGTAGCCGCAGCCTTGACAGACCGTAGAATTGACACAACTGCAGCAGCTAACAATAACAAAGTGAAGTCTATGGCCACCCAGCTGCTTGCCAAGTTTGAGGAGAACGCACCAGTACAGTCTACAGGACTTAAGAGACAGGTAGGTTAGGCTTTAGCTTGTAATAACTGCTTTTCTCTGTTAGCAAAATTGGCGGATGCTTCAGTAATTAATTGTGGATTGTGATGGGCAAGCGCTCTGTACTCAGGTTAATTGGTTCATCTGGTTTGTGGTGGCTTAGTTGTGTGTGTATGTGTGTCTGTGTGTGTTATGGTGTAAGGTTGACTGGCTTCTCGAGGCAGGCCTAGGACAGTCACGAACTCAGTAGTATGTGTGTGCAAATGGGAAGTGTGTGTGTGTGTGTGTGTGTGTGTGTGTGTGTGTGTGTGTGTGTGTGTGTGTGTGTGTGTGTGTGT
>JBBPCW010000017.1:10446748-10477070 GCA_037974425.1 Phenacogrammus interruptus | reverse complement strand
GTATTTGTGCATCTTGTGGTCGCGCTCCTCAGTAACGTGAGCAGCCCAACTAATCGATAACGGCATTCGTTGACAACAATTTTCATTATCGATAATTATTGATTTTATCGATTAGTTGTTGCAGCTCTAGTCTCATGCATGTCTGCAATGCAAAGTTTTGAATCTTTTTGATGCTACTAATCTAAATATCCATTGATATGTCATGCAGCTGGTTAATATTTGCCGTGTTGAAGTGTGAATACAAGTAACTTTGTGAATTCAGAACTGTCATAGACCCATATCTTCTGAACTTTCTGTGTCAATGCATGCTTTTACCATACCTGAAAGTTGTTCTTTTTCTGAAACATGTCCTAAAATGTTCTGTTCTTTCTCTCTTTCTCTCTTCTGTGCTTTTGATGCTCCTGCATCGTGTTTACTTTGATGCTTGTTGTTGGACGTTCTGTCTGCTGGGACATTTTGTCCATTTTTGGCCGTCTGGTGTCCTCTGTGACATTATCCTATACGTGTTGCCATTCCTCAAACTGTCCGCACAAAATCAAAACCATGCCGCTTCAACCGCACAGCAAGAAACCTGCAGATCCAGCAAGTCCTGCAACCAGTGGACCCTCTGCTCCCTATGCAGTCAGAGGGGGAGAAGGAGGGCTCCTCAGCCTCGGGTTTGCAGCCCTCTCTCCCCAGCCAGGACACGCAGGGCGCGTCTAGCACAGGTAACCCAGCCTGAAGGAGTCCTGCTCGGCCCCTAGTGTTCACTCTCAGGCAGTGGAGTATTGCTTTGTTGTCACAATAAGAGAGAGAAAGTGTAATGGGTTCTAATGTAACTACATTTGCCTGTAAAGGTTTACAAACATAATTTCATATCCTTCCTCTCAGCCACACTAATAAGCTTCTTATGTCTAATGATGAATAGTACTGTGTTGGCTCGGTTGGTGTGCTTGTTTATTAGCTTTTTATTTATTATATGTGTATTTTATTTGCTTGCTGTTTTTGTCATGTCTGTTCGTTTTCATTAGCCTCAACTAATTTGCTTCTTATCCCTAAAAAATTGTGAATTTTTGTTGTGGTTTGTTTTGTTTTAGCTGTTTTTGTTATAAGGTTGTGTCATTTTATCATCATTTCATGTGCTTTCATCATGATTGTGGGTTTCTTTAGTTCTTCTGTTTTTAAATAGCAATTATATTTTGTCCTGTCCTGACCTACACTTACCACATGGGTGGGATGGGTTTGTTTCTGAAACAGACCTCATCCTTGTCTTACCATCTTGTTTTTTTCTGCTTTGTGTTTGTTTGTGTTTCTCATGTGCTTGTTCATCAAATTATTTTAGCCCCTTCCCACACTTCTGCGAGGCACGAGGCTGTCAGGGCCTGGCTGGACTCGGTGTCTGGAGGTAGTGCCGAAAACCAGCGCAACAGCTTTCACTTTATACTGCACACACATTTTTGTACACAAGGCAGAGCATGTTTAGAAAAAAAAAAAAGATGACGTATCCACATCTATGTGGAATACACTGGCTGCATGTCGAAGCTTGTTTAACCCAACACACTTCTGCATGCTAGAGCCACTTGACTGAAATGTATGTAGGTATCCTTTAACTAGGATTACAAAGGCTTTGACTTACATTTGCAGTTCAATAGCTGTTCTCCGCTGCTTCCAAGCCTAAATATTCATGCATAGTAAAAGCTTTCCTTGCGTTTGCCTGATGTTGAAAGCTGGAGGAGTGGTACAACCTGACATTCAGCTAGTAAAACCAGGGTCAACAACAGGCTCCCAATAGAACAACAAACCTGAAGTGCAATTTGAACTACTTTAAAGCTGTGCAGTTTATTCTGCATCAGTTTCTACAAGGTACTGCATGGCCCACTGAAGTGTTGTGTCTTGCTAGAGACAGCGTGTGCTCATCTGGTGCGCTCCTACTCCCATTAGTAGCGACTTGAGTTATATAGTTCCACTGAACATATTGCGAAAGGTTGAGGACTTTCATTTGGCAATGACAAAACCTTGTCAAGGTGCATGTTGAGTTCCTAAAAGCCTAACGTATGGGTGCCAGATTTCAGTAATTTTTAAAAGTTAAAACTTTAATTTGTCCTTTTCAGTCTGGTCTGTGGAAGGGGGCGTCTCTGCTTATTTTCTTCTTTTTATTAACCTCTCTTTGACTTTGTCTCCCCAACCAAGCTTCATCCATTTGCCACTTTGTGAATGGATACGAGCATGTGGCTAACCACTAATGACTTTTACATGCATTTATGTTTGTCCTGTGCTCAAAGTATGTTCCTAACTTTGTTAAATGTTACTTGAAATAAAGACATTACAGGCACATATATGTATATGTGTATATATATGTATACACACACACATATACATGTGTGTGTGTGTGTGTGTGTGTGTATATGTATATATATATATATATATATATATGTGTGTGTGTGTGTGTATGTATATATGTATATATGTGTATATATATACACACACACATACACACACACACAGTATGTGTGTATAAATATTAATCTTGGAGATTACAATAGTGATACAAGAACTCTCTAAAACACATGCTAGCATTCTCAAGTTTTGCACTGGAGCTAATTGTAGCTTACATCCCCCAATTACCAAACATTTCAAGTAATCTCTAAAATTGTATGTGGTTTTTGAGAATGTATGGCTTATTTTGCATGTCATGATCTTGACATTTTATCTGAAAAAAAAAAAAAATAACGTTTTGGTTTATTTGTTGCGTTTAACTTATACAATGATAAAGTCTGCCACATTGTCCTGAGAACAAACACAGCTTGAGTTCAAATGTGTCTTGTGTTCTTTATTTACCCGTTTTTGCCCCTGCCATTTCATTCTTTTTGCTGCAGTGACAACATACAATTCCAAAAGCTGACAACTATGTACAAGTGATGGTTACTTTAAATGATTTCCTTGTACCTCCAGTGCAAAACTTAAGAATCAAACATGTACACTTGGGCTAAAGACAGTGTTGTACAATTTATTTGACGTGGATGACCTATGTGGTCTCAGGCGTATTGTCCATCTGCTTTTTCTTGATGTACTGTGTTGACTTTATGTTCTTCTTGTGAACCCAGAGCCATGTGAAGAAGAGGATGATCCAGATGCTGAGGCAGGGAGTCCAGACATTGAGCCAGGCACTGAGCTGGATGAAGGTTTGTTACATTAATTAGCTGTTGCTATGACAGTCTGTGCTTGTGTTTGCTATACATGCCTATGAAATATGTCATGGTAATAAATGGAAAATGTCCTTACATTATGATTTCTATGTCACAGATGACATCCCTTCAGATGCAGAGGCTGAAGCTCGTTCGCAACGCCTTGATGATGCAGAGTGTCTCCCATTGGATGCTGGCAAGCCTGAGAGCCTCAAACATGTTTCAAAAAAGGGTATGCTCTTGTAAATGCTTGCCAGAATGAGTTTTGCTGTTTTGCTTTGGTGCACATTTCTCAGTATAGTAGTAACACAAAAGGAAAGAGACAGTCCCTCTTAGCTCCCGGGTTACGTGATCAGGAAGTCTGATTGTGTCTGTTTGGTTTGTTGTCTCAGAGTCCATCTCTGCTAGTCCAAGGGAATTCATTGTGGATGTTATTCTCTCTCCAATACAAAAACCCACTACTCCAGCTGAGGAGGTAATAAGTGTTTTTGTTTGTTTTTAATTACATGTGTTTGTTTCATTTGTTTGTCACATATAATTTTGCTGTATTTACTTGGTTCCCTGTGGTACCAAGGCTGTTGGCTGCCACTGTTATTTCGTTAAATAAATGTTTTAATGCCTTTTTTCCTAGATCAAACAGGAAATTTCTTCAGTGCCGGTTAAATCTCCGGGCTCTCGCTATTTTCCTGAGCCCTTTCTGCCTGATGATGTCAAACCACATATGCCACCATCACCAAACCCTGAGCCCAAGAGCCCTAATTCCCTTGTTGCTGTGGTATCTCCTATTCGATCCCAACCAGTGCCCCTACCGGAGACAGTCAGTCCCAAGTCCCCCGTACAGCCTGAGCCTTGTGCCTGCTCACCCTCAAGCAACCCTTTGTCCCCAATTTGTGCTCAGCCATTACCATGCCAAGAGCCTTCCTCACCACTGTCCACAGGCTCTCCTGTGAGGACTCAGCCAGTCCCTGCTGTAACCTCCACTCCTTTGGCTAAATCCACTTCAGTGGAAAGGAGAACCACTGAACCACTGAAATCTCAGGACTCAGTAGAGGAGACACCGGTCAAGAAGACGGACATCATTGAGGAGTTCTGGATGAAAAGCGCTGAAATTAGGAAGAGCTTAGGGCTCACCCCACTGGACAGAAGCAAAGGTTTAATAGAAAAGAGTGTCATCAAAACTCCTACGTCTGAGCCTACATCATCCAAATCCCACACTCCAGAGGACTTTTCTGAGGAGATGAAGCCCACCTTCACAGGTCGCGCAGTCATCCGCAGGCTGAACATCACTTTGGAGGGTCAGGTTATCTCTCCTGTGGATCCCAAAAGCAGTGGATCAGAGAGAAAAGAGCTGAGCAGCAGCTCTGGCCTGGGTTTAAACGGTAGCACCATGACTAGCCAGACAGCAACCAGCGACAGTTTTAACAACTCTGACTCCACCATGCTCACACCTCCTTCAAGTCCACCTCCACCTCCGCCAAATGAGGAGCCTGCAATGCTTAACAAGAAGCCTCTGGTTACTTGGGACAATTTATGTTCAACTATTGAGAAACCTAAAGCAGAAAAGATAACTCCCAAAGTTAAGACCCCTACCAGCCCCCCTCAGGCCAATCCCACTAAAGCTCCAGTCCCAGCCCCCAGAACCAACCCACCTGTGGTGATGAGGACTAAGGACCCCAATAAACCACGCAGAGATGAAGTCAGAAAGTCCTTTGTAGAATGTGTGGCGGAGATCCCATTTGCTGATGATGTGGAAGACACCTATGACGATCGTACCCCTGACACAAGTGCACAAGATAGGTTTTATACTCCACCCACCAGCAGGGTGAACAGGGAGAAACCTCCCATGCATCTTGCTTTGGCTATGGAGAATGGAAAACCCAACATTCCTGGAGCCATGGGTTCCAGGGCAGTGAAGGGACCCCAGCACTTTTCTCCAGAAGCCAAAGAGATTGCGGAAGGGCGGATGAGAGAGAGGGAGAAATCTGTAAAGAGTCAGGCTCTCAAAGATGCCATGGCCAAGCAGCTCAATAAGATGAAAGAGGCTGAGACATCTAAGGGTGCTGTGGCCAAAGTGGCTTGGAACGTTTCTGAGGTAGCTGGTAAAAACAAAAAGCGTTCCAGTTCCCCCAAGACGTCTGCAGTGAAAGCTTTGGAGTCCAAAAAGCAAGGAGAGACGCTTCCTGACCGTTTCTTCACCTCACCGTTGAGTAAAAGTTTGGACAGCTCTGTCACCTCTTCTGAGAGCTCCACAGGGGCCAAGAGTAAGAAGCGCAGCTCCCTTTTCTCTCCACGTAAGAACAAGAAGGAGAAAAAGGCCAAGAACGAAGGCAGGCTCGCTGGTACTGACGAGACACCTCCCAAACACAAATCTTTGTGGAAGGCCGTGTTCTCTGGCTACAAGAAAGACAAAAAGAAGAAGGATGACAAGTCTTGTCCCAGCACACCGTCTAGCTCTACAACTGCAGACTCCGGAGTGAAGAAAGCATCACCTATGGGCAAATCTTCAGGTAAGCAAATATGTCTTTAATATAGAATTTCTGTATCCCATTGTAATTTAAATGGACATAAATTATAATTCAGCCTCTTCTGTTTCATCTTCATTAGATTTACGTTTGAGAAGAAACCTGAGCTTTTCTGAAGACTCAGATCTCTCCTGTGATGATGTTCTGGAGAGATCTTCCCAGAAATCTAAGGCAGATGTAAGTTCATATATATGAGGGTTTTTTTATATAAAGTAAATGAGTTTTTGAAAATACAGTTTCTTTTGGTTTACCTTGTATTAATTCAGTGTTTTGCCTTTCATAGCGCCATATGGACTTGTTCGACCTAGTGTCAGATTTGAAAAAAGATGTTAGGAGGGAGGAGAAGGAGAAAGAAAAAATTCAGGAAAGGTTAAAGCAGAGAGAGAGGGGGAAGGGGAGGAGCAAGGAAAAGGCAAAGGAGAGGGGTAGCAAAAGAAGAAGTAATGAAATGGAGCGAATAAAATTGATGCAGAAAGTGATGGACATGGAACATGATAAAGGAGAGGTGGAGGTATTTTCACATTATGCAGTTAAAGTACTCGAAGGTAGTGAATTTCTAACAATTGAATGCATCAACAAGTAGCTGTCATTTCACTGTGTTTACAGTTACAAAAACGATTTACATTTTGCCAGTTTGAGCTGCATTCATAGTAGAAATTCATATCTTCAATGTGTATTTGTGTAGAGATCAGAAAGTAGAACTGGGGCCAGATGCAACAGCCATTTTTATTTAAATTTTCTATTACAGTTCTATTCCAAGATAACTGTTATGTGCTAATGTACACATTTAAATCATGTGTTTTATTATAAGCATTGCTCATCTGGCCCTTTAGAGTTGATGCTGTGAGTGTTAGAATTCTCTGTTGCGTATCTGTGGTACTTTTTATTAGGAAGTGTTATGTTAGTATGGTTTCTGCTGTGGTGAATTGTGTTGTTGTAGATGTATAGTTGTGTGCATTTATACATACATACATTCATTCATTTATACATACTCATACAACACCAAAATCCCGTTATATATTATATAACTGCCGAACCTCTTATTACAGATGTTCAATGTCAAATCCTAACACTTTTTCTCAAGCATGATGTTTTTTTCTTCATTTGCTGATTGGCTTCAATCAGTAATTTGTATTGATATCAAATAATAATTTTGCAAGAAAAGATCCCTAATTTGTGTGTTCATTCTAAGTATTTGAGTACATTTAACATTGGTAAATGTTTTGTCTTGTGATTTATTATTATTTTTTTTGTTTTGTTTGTTTGTTTCTAGATCGATTGTTTCTAGATTGATTGGTTTGATTTAACTCATTAATCCATTCAATCACCATTTGTTTTGTCTTTATTTCTCATTGCTCGTGTTTTATCTTTTTATTTTCCCCCCACAAAGTCTGTTTATGTTCCTCACGCACTGGCGTTCAAGAGATCATATGCCACAAAGGTAGTGTGTTTATTCCCATTGGTCCACCCATTCTGAGCACGTTTCAGTCTTCTTCCTAACCCTTGTCTACTGTGGTCCATGTGTTCCTCTGTCACTGTACTACTAACAGTTACCTTTGTAAGCATGAGTCAGCTAGGCTGCAGTCTTCCCTTTCTGCTGGAGGATTCATCTGCATCTGTTGTCACATGATGTTCTCAAAAGGCTTTCAGCTCCTTTGTATTCTGCACTGTACTTTTTCACTGGTTCATATTTGTTCTGGGGTCCTTAGCAGTTGCTGAATCGACACGGGATTCCACAAACATGACCGCTCGTCATACATGACTTGTTTTCTCTCTCTCTATTTTACTAAATTCTGAAAACATGCTTTGCAAAAATTGTGGAATCGTGGCACACTTGGCCAGTGTACCATTTTTTTGTACACATTTTTCATTATGGACCTCCCTGAGGTCAGTATACATTATATGGACAAAAGTTTTGGGACACTATTACAACAGAGATTTAAATTTTTGACATTGCCGTCAAATACATAGATTTTAATATGGAGTTGGTACAGCTTCGACTCTACATTAAAGGCTTTCCACAATATTGTGGAGTGTTTCTGTGGGAATTTGTGCCCATTTATCCTGTAGAGCATTTATGAGGTTGGGCACTGATGTTGGACGAGAAGGACTGGCTCGCAATGTCCATTCTATTTCATCCCAAAGGTGTTGGTCTGGGGTCTATGAGGGCTTGTGTAGTTCTTCCACACCAAACCCATTCAGCCATGTCTTTATGGAGCTGGCTTTGTACACTAGCACACAGTCATGCTGGAATATGTAGATGATGTTGTCCAAAATGTCTTGGTATGCTGAAATATTAAAATTGCCCTTCACTGTAAGTAAGGCCCAAAACAGGTGTGTCCCACTACTATTATCCATATAGTGTATATAGTGCCGTATATATAAATGCATGAAATCACTTTAAAAACAGACAGACAAATAAAACGACATCCTCTGATATCACCTGTAATTGTTTATGGTTAATCTGGGTGAATTCAATTAAGTAGCAGTGAAGATGAACAGTCATAGTTCAAAGAGAATACAGCTCAGCTTTTTAAAAAGCTAATTAGTCTTTGTTCAACCCCCTGTAATTTCCACGTTGTGTAGATATGGGCCCATATTTTGCTTTGATTTTGCAGAAGACGTACACCGAGGAGGAGTTAAATGCCAAACTGACGCGGAGGGTCCAGAAAGCAGCCCGTCGTCAGGCCAAGCAGGAGGAGTTGAAAAGACTCCACAGGGCTCAAGTGAGGGCATTCTTATGAATTTGAGGTGCTACAAATATTACAACGAATGGGCATTCTGGCATTCTGAGATTATTTCTGTCCCTCAGATCATTCAGAGACAGCTGGAGCAGGTGGAGGAGAAACAGAGGCAGTTGGAAGAGAGAGGAGTGGCTGTGGAAAAGGCACTGCGAGGGGAAGCAGGTACCTCAGACTTTTCTTTTTTTCATAATTTAGGGTTTCTGTACAGGCTAGAGAGCCTCTGAGTGTTGTGGCTGGAGAAGAAGTTGTATCGACACAGCTGGCAGTACAGATGCTCTTTGTGTTTAAACCATTTTAAATTATTGTAGCTACAAACCACAGATAAAAGGCTTACAAGAAAAGAAATAACTTTACCTCCCTTTTTCACCTATTTCCACATCTGGTAACCTGTCCTTGTTTTGTGTTGCGTTGATGATATTTTTGTATGATTGTTGAAATAATTGTGATATTGGTTATATGTCTTAGGCTACACACAGACAGAGCACTCTTTAGTTGAGCCTTGCAGGCTCCCTATCTGATACAGATGCAACAGCCAATAATGAAATGTGTTGAATATATTTTATTGCTTTCTCATTGCAGCTTGACTCATATTTTGTATGTTCTTCATATGCAATTCATGTTTGAGAAGCATATGACAAGGGACTATCAAGAACATGCGTGAATATCAGTGTTTATAGTATATATTTATAGTAGATAAGTTCTTTAGATGGTAAAGTTAATACAAACATCAGTTTAGCTAGTTTGGGCAGAGCTGAGTTTTTACAAAAGCCACGTCTTTATGCATTAGAAAAGTGAGCAAGAATAAAATATGAAAGTGTAATTGTCCAAAAGGCAAGATTTTCAGTTGTCTGTGATGATCAGGGTAGTATCAGATATTAGCAAACAGTATCTAGCTTGGTCTTTTTTGGTCATTTTGCTGCCACTCTTACCCCTCCTCTGTCCATTCTATGACTGAAAATAGTGCTTAAAAATGAATCTCTGAAGATGCTTCTTAACCTCTCTATCCTTCACTCTCTTTAAGGGTTATATAAAGGTTCTAGTGTTAGTCCAAAACAGCATAAGAGACGCTCAGGTATCCAATGCTGATGATGGTAGTAGGTGTTTAAAGTCGTCATTCATGATTTCATCCCGAACGTCATCTCTCCCGGTTTCTCCTTGTGTGTGTTTTAGCTGCATGGCTATGAAACTGATGATGTGTGTCTAACATAGATTTGTGTGCCCTCTCACTGGATGTGCTAAAACAGAATGGTTAACAGCCCACAAACACACTGTGCTATATTTGTATTACAGTGTCAGAAACACTTTGGATTTCTCATACTCTCATGTGTAAATTGCGTTGGTAACGCAGCAGGCCAACACAAATCAAATTAGGGGAATTGTACTATAGTATGACCTCATAGCTTAAACACGTATCTGTAAATGGTGACTTTATAAAAGAAGGTAGACCATTCATAACATGAATGTACATTGATATAGCAAGATTTTATCATATAAAAATTACTGCCATTCCTGTTAGTCCATTTACTGTGAAATGTTCATGCAATATGAATGGTGTTAAAAAAAAAAAAAAGAGTTTGCGGTTTAGATCTAACAGAATAGGGTGTTTTTGTTGGGAGTAGATGTCTTTCGGCACATTCCTAGCAGGCATTTTGAACGGATGGCCACTGAACCAGTGGATTTTGGACTCCATCCAGCTCCAGAGTCTGTGGCAGGGCACAGCAGCACACAGCAGCAAATCTATGTGCCCATTTTACCATTCCGAAGACATGTGTACATACGATGTCTGTATTTAACCACGTATATACATATATATTTTGTAACATGTTGTTCTGCATACTTGACAGTGTTTGGGGTGGGTGTGTGTGTGTGTGTGTGTGTGTGCCAGCACATGCATGACATTTTGTACTTGCAGAGTGTTGCCACTGGCTGTGCTTGTGTGTGTGTGTGTGTGCAGTAACATATATTTCTAATATATCCTTATTGTAGACTATTGGGGAGAATCTAATTACAGTGAGATCCTGGACTTGCATCTGGGCGGTATGTATTTCAAACCTGTTGCTTGAAACTAACCAACAGCTAACCCACCTGTTTTCCTCACTGTACTTACTGAAGCTCGTACCCATGACTCTGTCCCGCTTCAACCGCCCCCAGCCCATTATGGCTCTGCTACAGTGCATTCTTCACAGAGAAGCATGGAAGGAATAAACAGAACTTCCTGAAAGGGCAATTATTGCGCCACATTTAAGTGATTCATAACTGATGAACATCTAATGTTAAAAATTGCATCGGAAGCTGATGAACCAGATATTATACAGCTATTAATTACAATTTGGGTGCTTGGCTTTTTTAGATTTAGTTTTGTAAGTAAACTGATGTAAACACACAGTCATGTGATCACATTACGTACACACATCCACACAGTAGAGTAGCTTGTGCACAGCTTAAACTGTACTAAAGAGCCTTTGTATTTCTCCCTGGCCTGTGTAGTGGAGTGGATTGTCTGCTTCAGCCACGCAAAGCTTTAGCCCTCTCCCCTGCTATCCCTGCTCCCATACCTGCTCAGTTGCCCAGGGCCATGTGTGCGTGTGTGTGTGTGTGTGTGTGTGGAGGACTCAGAAGTCCTCCTTCCTCCAGTCTTCTCCCATATCACTCCACTCAGTCTACTCCACTAATTTGCTGTGAGCTGCTCAAATACACATGGACCCTCTGAGTAGTGCCTGAATGACTGAATGTGTTGTCCCGTGCTGTGTTGTAGATTGTGTTCTTGTGTTGAGCTACGCTTTAGACATCCACACTGCCAGGAGATAGCGTGGAGTTCTTTTTCAAACAAAGCTACATCAAAAAGAATGACACAAAAAAGAAAATTGTCTCGTGTGTACAAGGCTATGGGGATTTATTGACTTTTTCCTGCAGCGTATAGACCGTAATTTCCCTATAGATTGTAACATGTGATGCAGCTTGTTTTGCAATCAGCATTGGGGGGAAAAGAGACTTAGAACTTACTCCTGAACAGCAAAAACGTTGATTTAAGTTGTAGGCATCTGCCTGTGTGAAGAATATTTATTGTGTGTGATACAGATCTCAGGTAGGTATAAACAATGTTTTTTTGTTTTTTGTTTTTTGTTTTTTTAAATCAAGGTATGCAGTAAATCTCTAGCCTTTTTTTAGTTGGAGAAGTAAAGGTGCTGTGCTCAGGGACGGATGTTTCTTGTTTGGATTCATGTGATTAGCTGGTATTCTTGTTCTAGGGTCAGTTTCAAGTTGTAAGCGAGAAGCTTACAACTTGATTTGCCTGTCATATTCCAAAATGTGTAATATCAGCCCTTCACAGTTCAAATTATACTATATCAGTGCATCACACTCCAAAACCGAAAGTGCTTTTTAGACGGGATTACTTTTCTGTGGGGATTTGAGATGATGGTACAAATGATAGTATAAAAGATTGCCTTTAATCAAAAATGGATTACAATTCATGTATAAGTTGTAATTTACCCCTTGTTGTGTTTGCCCTAATTGTCTATTTATGACTTAAGTGAAAGCATCGTCATTACTTCTTTATTATATACTACTTTATGGTGGTAACAGATTTTGGTCTTTTTAAGACTACGCAAATGCCTACACTTCACAGTGTAAATAGAAATTACAAGACATGTAAAACTCTTTACTGTTCTGTTATTTGATGTTTGGTTAACAGTCAGACCTATCTAAATTCAAATGTAAAAAAGACTGCAATCCTAGAATATTTAATAGAAATATTTAATGTCAAATTAAGGCCAGGTTTTTCAAAATTTTAACCCAATATTTTTCAAATGCTTTGTACAGGTTTAACAAAACACCATGTGATACAGCTCAAAGCTGTTGGTCATTAATGACACACATTGTACCGTTTAAAAACTGGAAATCAAGAAAAAGTGAAAGTGTGCATCCTTAGTAAACACTGAGGGATGGGAGTATGAATGGAATAAAGTCTGAAAATCTTGTTTTCAGATTGGGTTGAACCCCAAACTCTGTTGGACTAAGACCCTCCTGAACTCTAGCAGGACATTCCTGACATTGCTGCATTTGAATGAGTGTGTGCTGGTTGTTATAGTTGTACTTCTTCTAAATGTTACTGAGGATAAGTCAGAGATGGATGGAGCTCCAGGTCTGACAGCTTATTCTCTGAAGGACCATGCAAGATTTTTGCAATTTTCAGTGATTTATGAAATGAAAGGCAGCACATAGGAAAGGGAGAGATTGTAAACCCTGATATAACACACCTACCTCCTTACGCTGGGTAATGAATAGCTGAATAGTTGTGGGATTGTGGTGGATTGTTCTTTTGACCTCTTTGAAGTTCAGTTTCCTAGTCTAGCCTGAACATACTGCACACTATTTGGAGTCACAGAGTCACTCTCACATCTGTGATAGTCCCTTGTTCTCACATTTCACCTGCTTATGCAAGTCATTCCAGTGTTAGCCCATGAGGCCACAGTCTTCTGGCCTTAATACTCCTTTGATTTCATTTTCTTTTTTCATCTTTTTTATTCTCTTTTTACTTGCACGGTGTGTCAATACCTACTTTCCACTTCAAAAGTAGCCATAGCGGACTGTCTTGTAAGGCTATGCTTTCATATAGTATTGCAACACCCTTAAAGCTGGAATAGTGATACTTGCCTATTCCCTCTGTCCCTCTCGAGTGACCACAACATACCTGTCCGAGACATGCTGCATATGTTGAGCATATTACTAAATTACAGCCAAACATCTTTTGAGCTTTTGATATTCACAGACATACACTTGAGTCTGTCTCACCCTTCATTGTTCTTCAGCGCAATGGAAAGTTCAAAGCTGGGCTGTATTTTTTACCACTAAATTATTTTATTTTATTTTTTTTCCAGTATTTCAGTCTCTTGCATGCTTTCATACATGCAATACATGCACTTGCTCTCTCTTTCTCTTACTCTCTACACTCTCGTTCACAAACTACACTGCTGCTTTGAGTTTCTCCCCTAGTTCTTTCGCTTTTTATTTATCTCCTCACTGTTCTTTCTCTCCCCTCTTTCATATTCAACTATATTTTTACATCCTCCCTCTGCCCTTCACCTTCGTCCTTTTATCACCTCCATCACTCCTCCGATCTCTCTCTCTCTCTTTCTCGTTCCCTGTATTATGGAAGTTGAGCCCTATGTTGGGACCCCTCGCTGGAGACCTCTGTCCTTCTGCCCATGCTGTACCCCAGAAGGTAACGTAAACCCCGTCTTGCTTGCCGCCGGCCAGCCTCGTTATCATGACAACCTGGCCTGCGGCCTTACTCTGACTACTTGCTCCTGACCCATGGAGCATTGGTCCTTCCCTTTGTCTTACAAGTCCTCACACCCCCGTTCATTTAAAAGATTTTTAGAGTGTTTCTTTTCGAAAATCCCCGTTTGCTAGGCAACTGCTCTGTTTAATCTTTGTGAATTAAAACAACAGCATGGTTTGCCTCCGAACTAAACAAAAAATTGCCCTTGCGGTGCATCATCTCACTCAAACCTGTTCTGAATGGCTGTTTTAAATGTCCATTGTAGCCTCCTTTAACTGTGTGTTGGTGTGTGTGCAGCCCATAACACATGGATGATTTTGAATGCTGTGTGAGGGTATGCGATATGAGAAACCTCCAACAGAGGTTTCTCTCGCCTTCTCCCTGTTGGATTTGCGTTTAAGTTTAGTCTTCTGCTTTGTGAATATCTTTGCTTACATCAGTCACAAAAACAAAGATGCATTTGGGACTTATGAATGATTAGCTGTAGTGTGTGTGTGTGTTTGTGTGTGTGAGTGACTGCTCTGAGACTGTGCTAACTGGTTTTCTCTCTGGGTTTTCTCTTTGTGTCTCTTCGTTGGGGGAGCATGGGGCTGAGTGTGGTGGAGGCCGCTGGCAGTGCGTGTCCGTTGGATAAGTTGAGCCTCCAAAAAAACGTTCATTGTCTTTCTCTCTCTCTCTGTTTCCTGCTCTCTCTCTTTCTGTCTCACATTGTCCTTGTGTCTGAGGACCTGTGCTTTGCCTCTGTGTATGTTAAAACAGCAAAGGGCAGCGCCGGCAAGAACAGTCATTCGATTTATGTGTGTACTGTGTTTTTCCTTTTTGTGTTGCGAGAGCCTCCGCTCCGTCAGCTAAGTATGTTTTGCTGCATCCAGGTTTGCACTGTGATAGCTCATTGACACTGCTTGGCTCTACTGACGTGTGTGTGTGTGTGTGCGTGTGTGTGTGTGTGTAAGAGAGAGAGAGTCTGTAAGGGATGGGAAAAGGAGTTCTGCCACCTGCTGTTAAGACTGTACTAGCATGGACTTGTACAGTTGCCCAGTTGTGCAGCCAGCGACTATCTGCATTGTTCTGTGACTTTAGTACTGCATGCTACAACATTGTTTTTGCCCATGCGCAGTGCATGCACATTGGTACATCATAGGGTCAAAAATGTGGAATAACAGGAGCATTTGAAGGATTTGACTTTTGCTAACTGTATATTGAGTTAAAATCGCATTACCAAGCATAATACACTGTATGCTGAAGGTCATGGGCATAGAAAAAAGCCAAATGAAAATGACTTTTATGGAGTCGACTTTCATTTAGTCTTTTTTCTCTGGGTAAATCATGTGTTTACACACTGACACTTGGATAAGAGCATAAAGCCAAAAGTGTCCCTGGTTTCTGTATGTGTAATATGAGGTTAAGCCTTATCCTTTGCCTTGAAATGAATGGAATTCCCCAGAAGTCTGATTTGATGTTGCTCGAGTGTTTTTAAAATCAGAACTCCTATCTCCACGCCATCTTCTGTGAATTAAATGGCAGACTTGACCTAAGGTCAGGGTCTCACAGTCCCGCCCCTACTCCCAACCCACCCTCGGTATCCAACCCTACATCCCTTGACAAGACATCCCGGCTTGGCTGTCATTGCATTGCCTGTGTGGGTGTCCATGTTGGATCTCTGTGTCAGAGACTTGGTTTCTAGAAGGCTTCTTACTCTTTCATGCTTTGCCGTTTGCAGGAATGGGTAAAAAGGACGACCCGAAGCTGATGCAAGAATGGTTTAAACTGGTCCAAGAGAAGAATGCTTTGGTGCGCTATGAGTCAGAGTTAATGATTTTGTGAGTATATTGTCATCCACTTCCCTTGCAAGTCTTTGTGCTATCATGTTCCTGAACAGAAGGGATTCTGGACATTTGAGCACAAAACGCATTTGTAGTCTCATGGAAAATGTCAAATGATCCCTTTTCCCCTCTTTTCAGTGCTCGTGAACTGGAGCTGGAGGACAGGCAGAGTCGACTACAGCAGGAACTCCGGGAACGCATGGCAGTAGATGGTACTTTTTGAAAATTCAGTAATAATGTTACAATATGAATTGTACACAAGTGCTATGTTCCTATATTTTGTCCAAATCATTTCTGTTGGGTATCTATTTATATTGGTGCTTTCATACAGTGTACACTTAATGTGAAACCAGAGTAATTCAGAGTAGTATACTTAGCCTGCTGATGGTGTTAAATTCAATGGTAACTTAAGTAGTTCCGTTTAATAGATTTTTGAACACACTGCTTTTTTATTTTTTGCTCTGACATCCGGTTTCTCAACCAAATTAGTTATTTTACTGCTAATTTATTTGTACAGAGATTACTTTTTCATAAACCCTTTTCTAGGTATACACCATATGGATAAAAGTATTGGGACCTCTTAATTATTGAATTCAGGTGGCCCCTTACTTTTATCAAAGGGCATGCGTCTTAATGCTTCAGAATACCAAGACATTTTGGACAATGCTATGCTTCCAACTTTATGAACACAGCTTGGGGATGAACCGTATTATATTCTAGCATGATTTTGCCCCAGTGCACAAAGCAAGCTCCATAAAGACATGGTTGGATGAGTTTGATGTAGAACAGCATGACTGGCCCTCACAGAGCCCTGACCTCAACCCCATCCAACACCTTTGGAATGAACCAGAACGGAGATCTTGAGACAGGCCATCAGTGTCTGACCTCATAATTGCTCTACAGAATGAATGGCCCCACATTCCCACAGAAACTCCACAATCTTGTAGAAAGCCTTCTGAGAAGAGTGGGGACACTCAACAATAAAGTCTATGTATTTGAATACAATATAATTTAAGTCCCAGTTGTTGCAATGGTCAGGCGTCCCAGTACTTTTGTCCATATAGTGTAGTTCCACAATGGAGATATTTCAACTGCTTTTTTAACTACTAAAAATATACCTCTGCTGTAAGTTGTGGATAATGTTTCTTTCTGGCATAAATAGTGAAGCAGGGTACAACAGCCTTTACAAAGGACTTTCATGAGAAATTGGAATTCATAATATAGCCAGTATGGTTGCATTTATATGCCTCGACTGGGTCTGACACTGATTTTTCAGATCAACACGTCCCTAATCATTTTTCTGTCATTTTGTCCCCTCCCTGTAGATCATCTGAAGACCGAGACAGAGCTGGCAGAGGAGAAACAGATTCTGAATGAGATGTTGGAGGTAGTGGAGCAGAGGGACTCTCTGGTAGCTCTCCTGGAGGAGCAGAGACTCAGGGAAAAGGAAGAAGACAAAGATCTGGAGGCAGTCATGCTCTCTAAGGGTTTCAGCCTCAATTGGGCTTAGCAGCAGCCAGTCCATCCAGCATCCTTTTCAGAGCACCCTCTTCAGAACCACAGTGATTGTAAAGACTAAGTCAAGCCTGCCTGTCACTCTCATACTGGTTCATTTGGCAAGTGGGTGATGTTTACACATCTTTTTGTGAGCAAGTCGACAATGTTTACGTGTCCTCCTGGCTCAGCTCAGGGCTGGCCATAGCACCGGACGCTCGCTCCACTGGGAACACAGCCAAGGCCTTGTCTCTCTGCAAGAAATTCCACCCTAATTGTCAGAAGAGAAAAATCACTCTGGAGATTGAATTTGTCTTAAGATTTTTGGTTTCACAAAAAGGGAATCAACAATGATGTAGACATTTCAGAGACTCTTCAGAATGAACACAGATTTGCCAGTACAGCGTATTTTAGAATGTACCATTCAGCACCCGTACGTTGGAGGGGCAGAGATATCATTGGACTTCGTTGCCCACTCTGCTTTTTTTTTTTTTTGTTAACCTAGACTACTGACTGAAAGTAGAGCTGCCTTTGTATATAGAAACAAAAACAAGATTTCAATATGAAGTGATCAGTAAGGGACTTGAAGCCCCATATGACAATTACTTTGTTCTGCTGCAATTCAGCTACAACTATCAATAAGTATGGTCATGGCTATTGAATAATGTTTATTATATTTTAAATAATTCTTTTACAGAAAAGCATGTAATTGCATTCAGACAAATACAGAGATTGTCCAGGTACATAGCTGCAATTAACAGGAAAAGTTTATCCCAGCCACCTCATATCAGGACAGTTATTGTCTCATAACAATGTCAAATATCCTGTTTTTTATGTAGCACTCGGCCTTTAGCTCATATTAAAAGTGCTGACAACGCTCTTAGTGAGCATCTCAGCTACAGCCTCTGGTGCTGTTCCCTTTGGTCTCTGCATATTTAACAGTTTACAAAGACCGATCACATCAATTTCTAGTAGTTACACTACAGTTAACTGAAGCAGGAATATCATGCAGACATTCGTAAGACAGCAGAGGAAGGAAAATTGCAATTTTATTGTTTTATTTCTTCTCAATGCAGACCGTATTATATTCTTTAAGGTTGCTGATATTTGTGAATCGAAATTTTGTAATTATTTCTGGCATCCACAACCTTTATTTGATATCGGATATCAGTGGATTGTGAACCTCTGTTACATCATTAGTCTCATTTTCTACTCCCACACTAATATCAGCAAGCAATGACAGAAATGATAAATGTTTGAGGACTGCCTGCACTGGCTTGTAGTGATATGCCTTTTTTCATGTATTACAAGCCATTTTCAAATCTACAGGGTTTTACGCACCTCCTTGGCTTGTTTTTTATTTATTTGTTTTTATAAAAATATATTTGTATTAAATACAATTGTTCAAACATCACTAACATACAGTGAATGCTCTTGTTTTGCTAGTCATAAAACAGCCAGTATAGATTCGGATACCTGGCAAATCGACTTGTATGCCTTTTGTCAAACTGTACATTTCAGCTTGGTCACCGTTGAGCTGTATAGGTGGACAGAGATTTCTGTAAGTAAACATAACTGTGAATGAAAAGTTACACAAGTTTAAGGCTAGATGTTTAAACTATGTAAATTGTTTTACAGAGTTTATGTTCATTGGTATTTATTAACATTTGTTGGGAAAAGAACATGTATTATATGTAAAGAAAATGAAATCTAATTTTTAAACTTGTATGTCGTCGACTCTTGTAAATGCTTCCTGTAGCTAATATGATAATAGGATGTTGGATGTAAGACTGTAATAAAACAAGCTTTTGTTCCTCATTTGTAGTAAGAGTTTTACATTATTGTTATTTGAAAACAGACTTCAGTTTAATTTCTCCAAGTCTTTTTGTAGTGAAAAGTCCAGATTATATTCATTATATGCTCATAAAACTAGAGATAATTTATCATGTTATTGATGAACTACATTTTACTATCATCAGGACTTTTAGGAGAATTTAGCATGATATTGATATCATTGATATAATCAGCTTTTTTTTTTATTATTGAAATCATTATAGTTGTTTTTTCAGCACTTTCTGAAGAGGCTCAGTAGGAACAAGCTGTGAAGATAGTTTACAAAATACCATTTGAGAAACATGATACACTTTTCGGCTGCATGCATGGATCCAGCAAAACTTACCTCATACTACATTATATTCTTACTGTTTTACAAGTGCTGTAGATATCTTTAGAATGTTATGCTCTTATTATAATTATGCAGCTGTATGTCTTGAATTTTATGTTGCATATGGTTTATTTATTTCTAATTTCTACATGAATTTCATTAACCAGAAAGTGGCTATAAAATCACGAGTTCAAATGTTGGTAGTCATTAGTGAGGTTCCATTTTCTAAGATTAGCTTCTCTGATGCTGTTGTTTAATGGACAGTTGAATCGATGCCATAACAAGAAGTGACATGACCTCGTCCAGCACTAATGAAGACTTCCAAGAAAAAGTGGGTTCTATTGCAATTTTCTATCCACACAGAGTCCCAGCTAATAAGCAATATCTACTCATTTGCTTCGGCCATGACATTCCGACAACATTCAGAAATGCGAATAAAAGGTTGTATAATGAATATGGCATGACATTGCAAAACCAGCATTCAGAGGCCACTGAGCAATAGTAATGCATGGTCCGATGATGGTAATAACTCCGTGTCTGAGTAAAAACATACAGACATCCAGTATTGGTCAAAATCAGTTGCTGGAAGAACAATATTTAGAAGACATTTTGTAAGTCCAGATCATGCCTTCATTAAATGATAGATATTGACCGCCTGATAAATACTCCTGTTAGACCCATCAAGGCATGGACTCCACAAGACAAGGTGTGCTATGGTATCTGGCACCATGTTAACAGCAGATCCTGTAAGGTGGTCTCTCCAGGGACCAAACTATTTTGTACTGCTTATCTGAGATCTGGAAAATTTGAGGCCAAGTCAAAACCTTCGTCCTCTGACATTTCAGAACAATTTTTGTAGCGTGGCATGACAAGATGCAATATACTGCTGAAAGAGACCAGTGTTGTTTGGGAATATTGTTACAGTCTGCAACAATGTTTAGGTGGCTGATAAATTGCAAAGTAACATTTACATGAATGCCAGTCACAGGCAATGGAACCATTATAACCTCATCCCCCACAAATTTAAAATGCTTCAGGCACCCCTGATGCCAGGACCAAAGGTTTCCCTGTAGAACATTCCCCTTCTCCTCCAAGGGATCTACAGAATATTAGGCCATTATTGTATATACATTTGTAGATGTTAAACAGATGGCCAGGTGTAATATGTGGTCATTTGGGAACAGGACCTCCTAACAAGAAAAGCCTCAGTCAAACTGCATGGTGGGTACCACTGTCAATATTTAGCAACAGATCTGAATTCATTTATCTAAAACCATAATAGACATATTTATTCATATACTGCTTGTAACATTTAGAAGAAAATGTACGTTTCTTACCATTGTCCTTGCCAACATCATGCACTTGGTCCTGCTTGATAGACAAAGCAATGGGCTGTAGAGAGGACATGAGGGTGGATCAGAATTGAATGCTAATGATTGCTACACCATTTACTACAATGTGATAAAAGGCATTTACAAAAATATTTTTTGTTCCTTAATTTTCAGTTAGATGTCTGCATTGTGAAAATAACGTAAGTGCAACGCGATCTAGCTAGCTACACTGCAAAATCATTGTTTACAAATGTCAGTTGTTATAAATAAATAAGTAAACTTGATCTGAATGAATAGGTGAATTGAGTACTCTAAATTGCCCGTAGGTGTGAATGTGAGTGTGAATGCTTGTCTGTCTCTATATGTGGCCCTACGACGTGCTGGCGACTGTCCAGGGTGTACCCTGCCTTCGCCCGTTGAAGCTGGGATAGGCTCCAGTCCCCCCCCCCCCCCCCCCACCCCCGACCCTGAATGCAGGAATAAGGGGTAGATAATGGATGGATGGATGGATCTGAATTTATTTTCCAGATTTCATTCAGAGTAGTGTGGCGGAGTGTGTTTTGCTGCTGCCTCCTCTGAGAGGCGGGGCAGTGTGAGTTACATCCGCTCTGAAAATACTCCACTCCTGATTTCCCTTTTCTCCTCTCGCTTCTCCACAAGGACTCTGCTTTCCTGTCAATTTTAACTGTTGTAATTACCCGTGTGCGGGAACAGAGACATTTCTGCGATGTTGGCTGCTAGTTTTAGAGACTGTAAGGTAAGAAAAACCATTGAATAAATGTTGGTAGCCAACAGTATAGTTTGTTTACTGGGCTTTTCTTTACAGCCAGCAGAGCATTTTCTGTGTCAAAGTGCAGCTGACATGCAGGGTTACGACCATGTCCTGTTTGCAGGCTTTGTGCTGAAGTACACACGTATTGACTTTTTAAAACTAATTATTTTATTTCATAAATGAAATGAAAAATTTTAGCCCATGGCGTTTACTCAGAGCACTGTTTGCGAATGTTACAGTAGCTAACCCACAGACCAGCTGTGGAGTTAACATTGGAGATAACATCAAATCTCCAAAACAATCCATTCCCCTGTAAGAAAAAACACTCAAGGGTTTTTAAAAAAAAAAAAAAAAAAAAAAAAAGTTATCATGAGTTAGTCACGGGTGTGTGTGCTGCTCTGAATACCCGACACAGATTGTAAACTCTAATTCTGGTTTATTTTTGCAGGAATGGGAGGCAGTGTGTCTACCGCTGTCCACCACCAGCAATGAAGCCTGCAAGTTATACGATGCCATCCTTAACCAGGTGGAGCAAAGGGCTCATTAGTAAATGCCCTCCTACCACATGATTATGAAGTCAGAGGTTAGAGAGTTGCTCCAGCAAACGGAAAGTTGTGGGTTCCACTGAGGTACCTTTGAGCAAGGTTCTAGCCCCACACACTGTACCCTGGGCGCTGTGTTCTGGACTGTCCACTGGTGAATGGGTGAAATGCAGAGAGTTAAATAACCCATTTGTGCTGTTCACATTGTGTGCTGTAGTGTGTTCATGTATGACAAATGGACACTTGAACTTGAAGTTTACACGTAGGCCTTTCGTCGTTTATGTGAGACTAAAAGAGATCGAAAGACAGTGGAATGATAAATATCTTGTCAAGAGCTGACCTGTTGTTCTCTGTCTTTGCTTATGGTCAGTATGTAACCTGGCGGAATGATGAGACGTTAGGAGGAATAGAGGGATGCATAGCCGCAGTCCAAGCAGCTGATCCCAACTTTGGTATGTGAGTAGAGCTTGGAGACACTCTGGGATATGAGCAGAGAATCTGGTTCCTTTGTGTATAATGTCCATGTGTTCAGATGGGCACATGAGGAATAAATATAAACCCATATTGTGTATTAATGTTGTAGATTGTATGTTATTGTATATTCTTTAATATTATTCATTGTATCTTTACATATTATTGTTGGTTTATTCTATTGTGCTTGAGAGACACCATCACCGGGAATCAAATTCCTTGTATGTGTTTGCTCACATACTTGGCCAATAAATTTGATTCTGATTCGGAATAACTTCTATGTGAGTGTAACCAGATGCACTCATGGCTGAATTGATTCTCTTCTATTTGATGGTCTTGACATTTTGAAATGTTGAAAGAAAAACAATATATGTGTCTCCCATTATTTGTTGGAAGCTTAACATTATGGAGGCATTCGTTCAGGCCGCTCAGTATGTGCTCTTGCTCCCTGTAGTGATGGGTCATGTGATCAGTACTGGCCTGCAGCTAGTAGGTACTGGCAGTTCGGTGCTGCGGGATGAGAAACTGGCCAGTGCAGTAAGGAGGACAGTGGAGCTGGCCAGCTGCCAGGACCTCACAGCCCGTGAGAGAATGCACGTCAAAGCTGTGGAGCTGTTCTCCAGAGGGTGAGCCTGGCTAACTTATTCACTTCCTACCACGTTGAGGGCATGGGAATCTTTCCTCATTCACTTCAACCTCAGAAAACCCCTGCTTTTAGACATTAGATAGTTTAAAAAGGAGTCAATTAAGCACATTAAGTTTTCACCCGATTGGCTCTGTACGCTGTCAAAAGGTTAATAATGTTATTGTAACCCGCAGTGAATTCTGCTTCTTTTTAATCAGCATAGGGCAAAGTTAGAATGCCTTGGGAGATCTGTAATCATTTTATTAAAAAGGTCAAACTAAGTTCACTGCCTTTGTAACATGCACCGTCTGTTGTAATAATAATGATGACTCCAGACTCAGTACTAACAAGGGGATCATATGACTTCATCAAAATGTAAAAGCAAGAAGGAATGTAGCAGAGAATAAAAAATACTGCGCAAAAATTTTAGGGAGGCTGAGAAAAATGGTATGTAGTTAGTTATCTTGACAGTAAAACTTTTGTTTGAAAAAACAGCAACAATAAAAAGTTGGGCCACCCCTTGATAAATAACAGATGTTGGTGATTTAAGGTTACACCATATTTTCAGCAAACATTGATGCATAGTTACTTTTTATGTCATAAACTGAACAATAATAAAAAATAAAAACATTATTATGGCACTGTTTTTGGGCACCCTAAGGTTTCAGACCTTTATCAGGTTGTTAGATCTGATGCATGGCAACAGCTGTCTTTAGTAAATGTCAGTTGGTGCCAATTTCAAAGATTTACAAATACTCTGACTCTTCAAACCTTGTGTACACATTTGTGGAAACTCAACAATAACTAAGCAGCTGTGTAAGACTCTGAAAATGAAAGTTATTGACGCGCACAAAGCAGGAGGAGGCTACAAGAAGATAGCAAAATGTTGTCAGCTTGCAGTTTCCACAGTGAAAAATGTAATTAAGAGATGGCAGTTCAGGGGAACTTTGGAGGTCAGGATGAGATCCGGAAGACCAAGGAAACTCTCGGAGAGAACTACTAGAATGCTGGTCAGCAAGACAAATTAAAACCCCCATTTGACTACAAATAATCTGCAGGAACATTTAGCAGACTCAGGAGTGGTGGTGCACCAATCCACAAGACCTTTGTGGAAGAGTCAGCAGAAGAAAACCTTACTTGCATTCCCATCATAAAATCCAACATCAGAAGTATGCAACAGAACATCTACAGAAGCCTGATGAGTTTTGGATACAAGTGCTGTGGACTAATGAAGTTAAAATAGAACTCTTTGGCCACAATCAGCAAAGGCATGTTTGGAAAAAAAAAAAAGTAGTATTTCATGAAAAGAATGCCTTGCCAACTATTAAACATGTGGTTGGATCTATCATGCTTTGGGGTTGTGTTGCAGCCAGTGGCACAGGAAACATGGGTGGAGGGAAGAATGGATTCCAGTAAATACCAGCAAATTCTAGAAACAGGATGAAAAGAGGATGGCTTCTACAACAGGACGATGATCCTAAACACACCTTGAAATCTACCATGGATCGCAAGCTGAAGGTTTTTGAATGGCCATCACAGTCCCCTAATTTAAATATCATTGGAAATATGTGGGTAGATCTTAAAAGAGCTGTACATGCAAGACGACCAAAGACTATTACAGAACTAGAAGCCTTTTGCAGGGAAGAATGGGAGAAAATCCCAAGTACAAGAACTGAAAGACCTTTAGCTGGCTGAAGGTTTTTGAATGGCCATCAGAGTCCCCAAATATTGCAAGCTGGGATATTTGCCAGAGGAGGTGTTACTAAGTACTGATTATGTAGGGTGCCCAAACTTTTGCAGAGTGCCACAATAATGTTATTTTTTAATTTTTGCTTAGAAAGTAATATTTATGACATAGAAAGTAACTATGCATCAGTGTTTGCTGGAAATATTGTGCATTTGTTCCATTTCCTAGAGAGACTGTGTTTACATCTTTTCAATTAAAAAATGACAAACGTTATTTATCGAAACTTTTGCATAAGAGTGTACACTCGGCCCAGCTAAGATTTGGTTCACATTATTTGATTTGATAGCCCCACTATGTTTAGAACAAAGTTTGAATAATAAGTAATCTATATTTTCACTTGGAAATCCACTGAGAATATCAAGCGGTTGCAGTGCATAAAGGGATTTCAAAAATAAAATTGCATCAACAAATCAAAGTGAACAAATTAAAACAACTAAGAGGAAAACAGTCAAAGTAAAAAAAAAAGAACATTAGCAAACAATAAAATACACAATTACAAAATCATGATTACAGGTATGAGCTTACATGAGAATGCTGGTAATGGCTGGTTATTTGTGCAGGTTAGGGTTGATGATTGGTTGCAAGTACCATGTTGTGATCTTATTTCACATACCTTTACTTTAGCATGTATGATACAGAACCATCGCTGTATTTCTGTGAAATTTTAATAATTCATCTGTCTTTTTCAGAGCTATGAGTAAGGCCTGTGATGTATGGGAAGACATTTTGGTGGAGCACCCAACAGATATGCTGGCCCTGAAATTTTCCCATGATGGCTTTTTTTACTTGGGTCATCAGGTGCAGATGAGAGACTCTGTAGCCAGAGTTCTTCCTTACTGGAAACCTCACATGCCCCTGTACAGGTACCACACGTCGTATTAATATTTGAGGATTTTTATCATTTCAGTTATGCTATTATTCCACACATTTCCAGTGTATTCTCAGTTTATGCTCTTCTGTGTTTGTCTTTAGCTACCTAAAAGGCTTGTATTCTTTTGGGCTTCTTGAAACCCATTTCTATGATCAAGCTGAAAAAGTAGCAAAAGAGGTAATATCTTGTTTGTTGCTTGGTGTGTGTGTGTGTGTGTGTGTGTGTGTGTTTGTATGTAGCCACTATATTAAAACTACTGACAGCTGAAGTGAATAACATTAATTATCTCATTATACATCTCCAGGGGTGGGGTATGTAAAGCAGCAAGAGACCAGTTGGTTCTTGAAGTTGCTGTTTTGGAAGAAAAAGAAAACAGAGCAAGTGCAAGGTTCGAAATTACTTTGACAAGGGCAAAAACTGGATGATGACTTGGTTAGAGCAGCTCCAAATTGGTAGTCTTTCTTTAGCATTTGCAATGTGGGGTGGTTAGTACCTACCAGAAGCAATTTGAGGAAGAACAACTGATGACAGGATTATGGGCACCCAGGGCTCATTGTTGCACATGCGATCTGGTCCAATTCCACAGAAGTGGAACTCGAGCACAAACTGCTGCAAAAGACAATGCTGGATATCATGCTAGCATGCGGCATGTGAACCTTTATAGAATGCCCACACTTGCAATGGACATGTGACCATTAGAACTGGACCACAGAGCAGTGGAAGAAAGAGGTAAGGTCTGATGAACCTTCCCCATTACCTGGGCAAGGGAAGGCACCAGAATACCCTATGGAAGAAGGCAAGCTGCTCGAGGCAGTGTGATGCTCTCTACAGTGTTCTGCTGGGAAACTGTGAATCATGGCATTCATGGCAATGTACCATCTATCTAAACAATGTTTCAGACCAAGTAGACTCCTTAATGGCAATAGTGTGGCAAAACCTTCAGACGTCTTGTTGAGTTGATCAGACTAAGCTGTTTTGGCAATGTATCTATTCAGTAGTAGGCATATTATTAGTTTTAAGATTGTGGCTGATCTGTATGTGTGTATATAAAGTATCTTTATCTATTTACATCTTTCTAAACTCATATGTTGCACTGATACCCTAGGGCCTTGCTCTGACTCCTGGGGATGCTTGGAGTGTCCACTCAGTAGCTCATGTTCATGAGATGAAGGCGGAGATAGAGAAGGGCCTAAAGTTCATGGCCTCCACGGAGAAGGACTGGGCGGTCAGTTTTTATGCTTTGATATATTTCACATTTTGTTCGTTTTTTAGAATGATTTAAGTTCCATTGTGTGCTTTTTGTCCATAAAGGTGTGTGACATGTTGGCATGCCATAATTACTGGCACTGGGCACTTTATCACATTGAGAAGGTAAGCCTTTAAATCAGTGCTGGGCCATTAACGATGTTAACGCGCGAGAGTCTTATCGTTATTATTGGGTTGCGGGGTTTTTTTTGATTATCGCCGTTAACGCCAAGATTCCATGCGATTAACGGCGTTAAAAAAAATTAATCGATGCCCACCTCTACTTTAAATACATATTCAGTCAAGTTAGCAATAAATTCTGTACACATACATCATTTAAACTGTTCTTCAGAATATTCTATGACCCCTATGTTCACTGCTGTAATAAATGTTATTCAGTAAACTGTCTTTTTTTGTCTTTTGTATGTATTATGCATATGGATGTTTAAATAAATGATTTCCATGGTCTGTAAAATGTGTTAATGCAATCATCAGGGAGAATATGAAGCGGCCTTTAAGATATTTGACGAACGGGTAAGTGCTGTGAAAACCTTTGCTCTTGGAAGTACATGTAATCTAATATCTACTTGTCTGTGTGTTTTTGTGACCATTGTGAAGGGAGTGGAGTAAAAGCAAAAGTATGTTCCATATAAAATGTGAATGTAAATCTTTAACTTTTAATGGTGACACTGTTGATGTCTTCTAGAACTTTAAATTCTGCACTGATTCATATTAGTCATTTTTTTTGAAGACAAATGGCACGCAGTTCATATTTACATTTGTAGATAAAAGGCCTTAGTGCTTTAAAGCAAAAAAGAAATCATGACTTATCTGTGTGCGGGAAGAGATACTGGATGTTTGTAATTTGTATACACTATCATAGCTAATGTATAACCTTTTGTCATACAGTGTTGCAGAAGTACCTCCAGCCTGTAAATGAACTTTACTCTTTACTCTTGCTGGCTGTAATTACGAATGTGTCATTTAGAAGCATTCGTAATTCATAAGCAGTATTAGTGATGTATGATGGTTCATGCAGTATATTGTGTTTGAGTCTCCTTCGTGCCTCAGATTTTCAGTTCCTGTGTAAAGTCTGGAGCCATGCTGGATACAGTGGATGCCTGTTCCCTGCTTTACAGGCTAGAAATGGAGGGTGAGGCACTATCACTTTTTTTTTAAATACAACACAGGAACCTAAACTTCACATCTTTCTCCCTGAACCAGATCGTGAATTTATCAGTTCATCGTGATTGCTGTGTTCTGTGTGGGCCTCAGATAAATGATTAAAGATCATAGGGGCCTATTTTCAGTCCTGTGTGTTTTGCATGCACACACACCCTCATGACAGGTGTGAGTGTGAAGGACCGTTACCGGGAGTTGCTGCAGGTGACTGAGCCACATTCTGAAGACCACACTCTGCTCTTCAATGACCTGCACTTCCTTATGACATCTCTGGGCTGCAAAGACACAGGCACCACACAACGTCTGCTGGAGAGCCTGCGAGAGTTGGCCAAGTGAGCTGCGTTTTGCTTACATAATGCACTTGGGAGCCCTTACATAACAGCAAAAGCAAAGAGATGTGTGGGGGTGTATCAGGGCATGGGCTGTGGTGTTATCTGGAGAACTGACTGATTAGCAGTGAAATTGAGTTTGAGTAGGCCTCTGCTCTGGGAGAGACACTTTCTAGACCAGTTGACAGTTTGCTTGCGGTTTGCAATTGCATTTTACCCTGACATCTGTGCCACAGCCATGACCTGTTAGGGGTTTTTGAGGGATGAAGAATAAAAAAGTAAAGAGTAGTGGGAAAGACGTTTGTTGTGACTGTGCCATGTTTATATTCTGACATGACATAAAGAAATCCTAAGAGATTAGCTTTTCAGTGCAGCATCTGTTCAAGGCTGGGAAATTGTTTCCTAAGAACAGAAACTTCTCAGTTTCTTTACTGGGTTTTTGTTTATCTTCAGTAGATGATTAAGAGAAGACATGCTGCAGTTTTCACAACAGATTGTAAGAATGCCTTAGAGTTGAACGATGTTTAACCATGTGAATGATCTGTTTAAAGATTGTCTGACTCTTGACTGTCTTCTACTGTCAGAGAGCCAGGAGAGAATCACCAGCACCAGCTTGCTCAGACTATTGGCTTGCCTATGTGTCAGGCATTGATTGAATATGATCAAGGCAACTACAGCAAGACTGTGGAGCTTCTCAAACCATTAAGATACTGCATCACAGAGATAGGCGGCAGTGATGCACAGGTCAGTCATGGATATCATTCAAGAATCTTCCTATCACTCTTGTTTTGCAGAGACAAAGGTCGTAGTTAGTTATAGCTGCTCTTTTTGGAGGGAAACAGTCTATATCTCTACTCCGAGGAACCAACACTGTCGTTTTTGTTACCTATTTAAAGAGAGATGTGTTCAGCCAGCTACTCATTCATGCTGCGATGAAGTCAGAAGATAAACTCCATCAGCGATTTGCCAGGTTAGTCATGGCTCATAACATTTTTTTTGTGTTCTGGTGCTAGTTTTAATGGTCTTTAAGTTCCGCCACATATCTAGTTTTTTGTTTTCTGTTGTCCAGGTGCCTTCTTGTTGAAAGAGATGCAGTGAGACCAAACTCCCCTCTCACTAATCGACTCATCCAGAGAGCCCAGTCTCTGCATGTATAAACTCTACTTTACACATATATACTTCTTTACATGTACATCTGGAAGGAATTGGTTATGTACATTACCTGAAATGAAATGCAAAATAATCGTTTCTGTCCATTTCGGTATAGAATTGTGATTCTTAATATGAGCTGATATTAATAAATAAATGTAATTGTAAAAAATAAATAGCAACATGACATTTTCAGTTCATGTTAAATGGTTCAAAGTAGAATGGATGCGTGGATGTTCATAACATGCAATTTAATAAAGCATTTAAAACCTTGATTTTGTATTTACATGTTTGTTCATTTACAACTCAAATGATGGTAGCAAAAATATTAAAAAACCTTAAAAGCAATTGTACACAAAGTTATTTGAACTTTGAATTATAATGCAGCTGGTTGAGGAGTCCTCTCTGCTGTTATCCCTACAGCACAGAGCTGATCTCATTCTGGATCTGAGAGATGAGGATCTGAGACAGCACGATGCCTGCAATCTGCAAACCACAAATAAACAAGGGCTAGGGGTCTCATTTATAAAACTTTGCGTAGAACTCATACTAAAAGTGTACGTGCGCTCAAAAGACGAAAATGCCATACGCAAAGAAAAAGTCAGATTTATAAAAACGTTCGCACGCACACCTGCACGCAATATACGCTTTATAAATCTCACTCTACTTGGGATTGTGCGCACGTGGATTTGCCGCATATTCCGCCCTCTACACGCCCTCGTTCCACCACATATAGTAAATACAAATCACCTCATGCATATTTAAGCTGCCGATGTGAATGAAAACAGTGGTCAGATCTTAAAGTGATTATTAAAAAAAGAATTACAGCGCATCGAAAGATCCAAATGCCTATTTTTATAGTG
>JBBPCW010000017.1:10427291-10444685 GCA_037974425.1 Phenacogrammus interruptus | reverse complement strand
AGATTCCGTGCGATTAACGGCGTTAAAAAAAATTTGTTAACGGCCCAGCACTAATATATATATATATATATATATATATACATATACACCTTATATATTTATTCACTATTACAAATATGTGACCAAATAAGTAAAATAAAATGTATGGTGTATGTACACTAGCACAAGGTATTATTATTTATGTACTGATGCCACACATGTTGCTGCTCACCCACTCGCGGTCGTATTTTCTTTCTCCAAAATGTTCGCACGCATGGGTCAAAATTGGCGTACATTGCCGTCAAGTTTGTTTCTATAGATCGCAACGTTTGCGTAGAAAGCGCCGTACGCATCTTTTAGGTCTCGTTTTGTGCGTACGCAACGGTTATAAATGAGGCCCCTGGTCAGGACAAGACTCAGAATTTACAGACTTGCTCAACTTGGCTAGACTAGTAGCTCAGATATTGCTTATAAAGTCAGTATAGCTGTAGTTGAGTGGAAACTCATAAGACTGCCCCTGGAGATCTATCCAAAGAAATGGATTTTAGTGCTATGTCTGATAGTCTGATGCACTCTTGATTTAGAGCTTGTCAACATAATTCTTACTGTAATAAATTAAAATGAAAATATGCTTTTCCTATTTCTACATAATCTGACCAACTGTTTCATTATGAAGAATGTAATTAGTCCTGTTAAATCAGTAATTTAATTAGTCCTATTAAATCAGTTTAGTGCAGTGTGTGAAACACTGAATACAAATTACTCAAGATTTTTTTTTTAAAATGTGGGTTCATTGGTTCAAAGTTTCCAGATATGAGAAAAGAATCATACTGTGTATCACTGAATGTGTGTTTTTGCCATATGACCCACCACTACCTTCATGAGCTCGAGTGAGTTTGGTATAAACCTCGAAGGCAGTGGATCTCCAGTTGCAGCATTGAGAACTCCGGAAAATATGTGCACATCTGTTTCAACATATTTATCTTGGTATGTCCTCTGCACAATCAAAAAGAAAGTTGTCTCTGAACAACTTTTAGGAGTTTTTCATTTTATTCACCAAAAACATTCAAGATGAAAAGGGGTGGAAAATACTTGAGTATTGTTCTTATTTTTTAGATCTGTGCTTTACTGTTTTTGCCCATCTGTGGTTAAAACAAAATTTCTCTATTTTTACTCACATTTTAAAGTACAATATGCCATTTTAAAGGCCACTTTTTCTCTCTTTTATTCTGCCAGTCAGTTTGCTTCACATTTTCATTTAATAAAAATCCATTAAACTGCTCACAACTAGGCATTTTTTCTCTGTGTAAGGACAAGGACTGCAGCACTACTGAAAATGTACTTACCTGCATGTACTGTTTAAATGTCAATATTTTCATATTTGGACTATATATTTTTAACTGCATACTTCCACTTTTACTAGAGAATGATTTTAAAACAGCACCCTCACTTTTACTTTATGATTTTTCTGTAATTTTCCTACATCTAAGTAGTGCTTCATTTTATTTATATCATATTTCTAAGTGAGTTAAACCAGTACTAAAAAAAATGTGTGCCTTTATATTTGTGAGTGAAACGCATTCTCACATATTGGCCTTGAATCCTCAGATTCCTTACGTGTAGGGCTTTCACATCAAGTCAAATGTGTTGGATAGAATAGTTAAGATTCCACTCAGCTACAGAGATAAGAACTCCCAGCACAAGCTGAAGCAAAGGTCTCATCTAAAGATGACTTTGAGAAGATGAAACAAACTGGCATGCACCATGAAATATTAGCCATACGATATTGTGTCATTGTGCACAGGAATGAGAGTATTACCTGTGGCAGAGCCATCCCCAAAGCCAGTGCCCCAACCAGGAGCAGATGAGATTCAATCCACATCACTGCTTTGTCTGCACAGCCTACTGGATAGATGGACTTAGCAGCCTCCAGGTACTTTTGGGTCTGAACCCCAAAACCACACATGGTATTGATTACACTCTAAAGAATATAGAGACAGGGTATTACGGTTCTCGGTTCTTGCTCTCTTTCTCTCTCTCTTTTATCTCTCTCTATCTCTCTCTCTCTCACACACACACTCGCATATTCTTTCTTTCTGTCCCCCCCCCTCTCACACTTTCTCTTTCCCACACACACACCTACATATATATGTAATCATTCTTTTTTTCTCTCCTTCTCTCTTTCACATTCTTTCTTTCTTTCTCTCCCTCTCTCCCTCTCTCTCTCTCTCACTCACTCACACACACACACACACTCATTCTTTCCGTCTCCCTCTCTCTCACACACACACTATCTCAGTCTCTCTCTCTCTCTGTATTTTTGTGCAGGAACAGTAGATGGCAGTAA
This sequence comes from Phenacogrammus interruptus, assembly GCA_037974425.1. NCBI lineage: Eukaryota > Metazoa > Chordata > Actinopteri > Characiformes > Alestidae > Phenacogrammus > Phenacogrammus interruptus. The sequence goes on along the minus strand of JBBPCW010000017.1, from coordinate 10,442,359 downwards.
TGTCTTGCCCTCAGGTTTTAAGGTTGGTTCAACTTTAGTTACACTAGTGACAGTGTGGACAGACATTATCGTTTTCTTGAAATAGCATTTATGATTGTAGAAGATGCAACATTATTTTTGTGCAGATTTATCAGTATTTAAAACTTGTCAGGGATGTACTATTATGAGCAGTCACTAAGGAGAAACTGCAAGAGAATACCACTATGCTGTGATGGCTCACCTCTCCAGGTACTGGGGTGCAGCAGGAGAAAGGCACTGCACATCTCTCTGTGCTGGGGTTGCCCAGGCTACAGTTAAAATACAGATTCCAGGACCAGTCAGTGTAGTTGTTCCAGCCACAGCATTTGAACTAAGAGTGTAAACAGGGCAATGACACAGGACAGTCAAATTGTACACCCATATATGTTGTTTTCAACATCACTTTGATAGTTACAGAGGCTTCTAGAGAGAGGTGCCTTGCAAAATTGTCCAATTATTAAACAACCATTCAAAAGGTACTACATGTGCTGAGCAGATGGAACAGTGCCTGATTAACTGAACCTTTTTGAAAGACATTTTGAAATCATTAGTCTGAAGGAGTCTTTCCTCTCACTTTGCGAACATATCAGCTGCTACTCTCTAGATCAATTTTAGCACTGCTGCCAGTTCATGATGGTATCTTTCATAAAACTCATAATGGCAACAAGCCAGGATGCTAAAACACACTAAGGCAAAAGTTAATTTCCCAGTAGGAGCCATCAGCTCCCCAGCACTGGCTCTAAAAGACCCAAAGTGTCCCAGCTGGGCATTTTGTTACTAGTACAGCAGCTTGGTCTAATATCACCATAGACTGTTACAAGCCGACTCTGAAACTTAAAATGACCTCAGATTACAGCTTTGTTTAAATAACGGGTTACAGTGCTTGCACTACTGACTGGTGGTCTGACAGATGTTCAATACATGATATATTCAAACCTGGGCAAATGTGAATTAATAATCTTCTTCTACTTTCGGTTGCTTCCGGAGGTCAACACTGGATCAACTGTTTCCATTTCCTTCTCTCCTCTCTCACACCAACTGCCTGCATGTCCTCCCTCACCACACCAATAAACTTACTAGACTTTCCTCTTCTTCTCTTCCCTGTCCATTCCATCCTTCCAACATACTCTAGAGTCTCTCCGCAACACATGTCAAACCAATGCAATCACGCTTCATTCCAGATCCTGCCCATTCTCCTCACTTCCAGTGCAAATCTTATAATAATAATAATAATAATAATAATAATAATCCAGTAATCCTGGTTTACCTCTTTCTGTATGTAATCCATGAGATTCTGAAGGTCTAGGTCATCACGGTAATGGACAATGGCTTTCTTCACAAACTTCCCCAGAGCATCCCGTGTCTGAAATGACAAGGAGGTGCCTTTTGTTTATTTCCACACCTCTTTGAATTCACCTGCATGTGTCTAGATTGTTGCATATGTAGATGTATTTTGGGAAACACGATGGCCCTGTACTTTATTTGTTACCAGAAGGGCTAAAGCTGTATGAGGGGTATAATAACATCTTTTAGCTTGGTAAATAATCACCTCCCCAACTTGATCCCGGTATTTACCTTTTGTCATAATGTCCCTTCCTCCATGCTAGTATTGTTTCTCTAAAATGTCGGGAAATAAGTTACTCTGCCATGGTATCCTGGTGGTTAGAGAGTGTTTCTCTGTAAGGGAATTAATGGATTTGATTCCCTGGACTACCCTTGAGCAAGGTACTGTTCCCATATACTGCTCCCTGGGCGCCCCTCATTGATGCCCCCTGCTTCACTTGGAGAATGGGTTAAATGCAGAGATGGAATTTCACACTGTGTGTTGTGGTGTGTTCATGTATGACTATAAGGGGCCACTTTATTTTTTTACTTGTACTTTATGCTGAATTGTAATAGACAGAGAGGTACATCACTAAGGGACCAGCTGTTGTAGTGTAATAAATAACTACAGTATTCGACTACAGGTATAGCTAAAGCCAGATAAAAATAAAGTTCCTTGCCTTTTAGCCTATATTGGCACTTCAGAATGAGCCATGCTGATAGAAAACAATTCTCATTGAAAGTACAGTCACTAATTGTGGGATAATGATTTAGTAACACTGTGTAACAAATTCAGTGATAATATGTTCACTTCTTTTATTATTTTTCAGAGAAAATGTACCTGGTCAGAGTAGAAGAATCCCAGGACTGCTATGGCCAGTTGGGTGAGGAAGACCAAGGTGAGGCTAAGTGAAAACTAAAGAGGAAGAAGGCAGTAAGCATTAGCTTGGGAAGATGATCATTATTGCTAGAGTCTTTCAAGGGCAATTAGAGCAGGTCCTCACTGTTTTAAGGAGGCGAATGTTTTCTCGCAGTGCTCCAATGCATCCGCAGAAGGTGATAAAAAACATGACAACACCCACCACTATCAAAATGATGGCTGGGTCGATGAGGAAAGAGTCTCGAACGGTGTCTGTGAGAAAGTCAAAAATCCAATAGTCCATGCAGTATCTGCAGCTTAGCCTAGACATTCAAAAAGCTTCGAGTGAAATATGTATTGTATTGTGAAAACACTTCATAAATTATATTTCTAATCTAGATTTCTATTATTTAAAAGAAAAAAAGTTTCATACCTGTTGCTTTTTGGACTTTAGCATATACTCCTATAGCAACAATAAGTAATGAAAACACCTGAAAAAGAAGTATTAAATGAGTCAATGAATTTAAATAATAATAATAATTATAATAACAACAACAACAACAACAACAACAACAACAATAATAATAATAATATCACCACACAGTACTAAATGTGGTAGTAAAAAAGGTAAAACTAGTCCGGGACAGCATTTTTAGACTTCAGAAGATGAACACTATCCCTACAGATTGTAAATACATTCCAAGAGCTACTGCTAATATAATCCTTTTGGTTGTTATCTTTACCTTCCTCAACCTATCCAACCTGAACCCTGAACCCAGTAGGTTATGGCTCAAAGAAACTCATCTATACAGATAAGTCCAAAGCAGATGCATGGATTTACAAGGCTCACTGGAGCAAAGAACATGCCAGGTCTTATCTCTGGAGATATTGCCACCTCATACTATTTGGGGTAAATATTTTATCTGGTGTGTGTTAAAATATTTTCTCAGCACAGTTAAGTCATGAGGTTTAACCCCTAATGTCTGTTTTTCCATATGCAGAGACAGATTTAGAATATATTATAATGTTAGTAATGCATTAAAAACCCCTTGCTGTGTTGGACCAGGCTTTATCTGTTTCCGGGGAAACAGCAGCAAGACCCCTTCTTTGAGAATAGATGAAGCATTAGATCCTTTTGCCATACATTTTCAATGCAGCACTTTGTGCAGAGCTGACAAAGATATCATTTCTCATCAGCCAGCTCTTCTCCCAGGCTATAGCTGCACGGGTCGGGCTGAGCTACCATGCAACAGTTCTGAAAATTGTCTGTGTAAGAGAAAGGCAAACCATTCCGCCTCAGTACAATCACCCTACAATTTCAGTCAAAATCAGTAATCAAGTGCAGCTATTTGTCCAGATGAGAATCTTCCATGCATAATACAACTTTCAGACATTCACAAAGCTTTTCGACTGACACTAATAATAGTCGTGTAATCACACTCCTGTGTGGATACTTTTATCTGAAGGCAACAGGAATAGATCAATCCAAGCTGACGCTATCTTCCCATGCAACCTTGACACGAACTCTTAAATCCCATCAGAACTGTTCCTCAGTCTGTTGTCAATTATTCAAAGAACTGAGGCTGAGATGATTTCAGAGCGCTGGTGTTTGATTTGGTATGTCCAGTTTCGGTGGATGGTAACATCTTTTTATATTTTAAAAGAACCGTTTGAAAAGATTCTAGATTTATTAGCAGGGGGGACCTAAAAATGTATGTAATTTTATTTATATTTAAACATAAAAAATGATCTTTTATTTACATTTTTTTGGGTAGGAAAGTGTTCACTTCTAAAACAATTAATATAAGTGCATCAGAGCTCTCCCATTGGTTAGACACGATTATGAACTGGACTATTGATTTCCAGTGAGCATGATCAAATTTGTCAGGAGAAAATGCCCTTCTCAAAGTTCTGGCTCCATCACTGATGCTGAGTATAAGCAGCAGCCTAACTAATGAGTTCCTGTCAAATGATTAACAGCTGCAGCTCTATGCCAGGACTCTTTCCTGAAGCACATATAACTTAAAACAATTTAATTTGAATAGCCATTAAATATTTTAGTGCTAAGATAAGAGTAGAATTGAACATGGGGCACTAGCAAAAATGAGCATTATAGAAAATTTTTTTCTTTTTTTGGACCATGTTTTGATGTTTATGGCCAAAACTGAAGACCTATTCTCCAGTAGTTTTAGATCCATACATCAAAGCCAGAATTGTTTAGGGACGGGTATTTTTAAGAGCGTGTGACAGTTTGTTTTTTCCTCCTGTCCTAAAGGATTGTTGTGTGGCTGAATAACCCAGTAAGCTGGTTCAGCTGGAACAAAGGGCTGATGGATTACGCCGCAGCATCGAGTCCAGGGGCCTGGCTTGCAGTAAACAAACGGAACAACAACGATTTTTGGCGGCGGCCGGCCAGCCTGGCTCAAAGCTCGGGCCTCTGCAGCGTGCCATGCTGTCGCACTAGCAGACCAACACATGGCAACTCGTTCTGCTCACTCATTCGCAAAATAAACACTGATCACGGACAGCTTTGGGTCAGTCAGTCAAACTCAGGTAGATGGGCTGCTTAACGAAGTGTCAAGCATGTTCTACACACCAATCATACTGTATGCTGACCATTTGGGGGGGATCTGGAGTGATAGATATTGGCCAGTAAAAAGTAAATAAGCAGCAGCCTGTACAAATAAAGGATCAATGGTTTCTCAGGACACCCTCCGCACCACATTACACCCACAAGTTTGCTGAAAAATATAAACAGTCCCTAATTTATGAGGTGGTTTCATTTTTATAGAGAGAGACAGAACATCAACCAAATATCAAGAAAAAACATGGTACGTAAAAGTTATACATTAATTTGCATTTCACTGAGTGAAATAACTATTTGATATGCAAGCAAAACATGACTTGGAGAAACTCTTGTTGCCGAGCACAGCAGTGATGTTTTTTGTAGCTGGTCAACAGGTTTGCACACATCTCAGGAGGGATTTTAGCTCTTTACAGAAACCCTCTAAATCCTTTAGGTTTCTTGGCTGCTGCTTGGCAACTCAAAGCTTCAGCTCCTCCAGATTTTCTATAGGATTGAAGTCTGGAGACTGGCTTGGCTGTGCTTCTTATTTAGCCACTCCTGTGCTACCTTGGCAGTATTGTTTGGGTCATTGTCATGCTGGAACACCCACAACCCTTCTTCAGTGTTCTGGCTGAGGGAAGGAGGATCTCCATCCAAGATATTACGGTACATCAATTGGCCCCTCAATGCAGTGAAGTCATCCTGTACCCTTAGAAGGAAACATCCCCACACATACTGTTTCCACCTCCATGCCTGACCGTGGGGATGGTGGTCTTTGAGTCATACTCAGTATTTCTCTTCCTCCTATCACTGTGGGTGGAGTTGATGCCAGAGCTCAATTCTGGTCTCATCTGACCACAGCACTTTCTCCCAGGCCTTCTCTGAATCATTTAGATGTTCACTAAGATGTGTCTTCTTGAGCAGGGGGACCTTGAGGGCACTGCAAAGTTTCAATTCATTATGATGTAGTTACCAATGGTGCTCTTAGTGACTGCCTTCAGATCATTAACAGGCTCATCCTGTGTAGTTCTGGGCAGATCCCTCACCTTTCTCATGATCGTCCTCACCCCATGAAGCAGGATACTGCATGGAGCTCCAGAGTGAGGGCAACTGATGGTCATTTTATATTTCTTCCATTTCCAAATAATCACACCGACTTTTGTCATGTTCTCATCGAGCTTCTTGCTGGTGTTCTTGTCACCCATTCCATGCAGGTCTACAATCTTGTCCCTGATGTCCTTTGGCAGCTCTTTGGTCTTGCCCATGGTGGTGGAGGGGTTGGATTGGAAGAAACTGATTCTGTGAACAGGTTTGTATTATACACATAACGAGTTAAGCTTAGAAGTACCTGTAATTGATAGACTGATTGTAATCTGTGTACAACATGGGCACACAGCCAGTCTGTGGGAACCAGAAGTCTGGCTTGGTTGTAGAGGATCAATACTTATTTCACTCAAAGACATGCAAATCAATTTACTTTTATGTAACATGTTTTTTTTTAATTTATGGTTTATATTTTAGACTTACAAATTCAGCAGGGGATCAAATAATTATTTCACCCACTGTATGTATGTATGTATGTGTGTATGTGTCAGCACATCACATGCAACCTTTAGAAGCTTGGCAGAGGGTTTGTATTCCAGAACAATGCCTTTCATATGCAAAAAAAGCCACTGCAATTGTATGTAAATTCAAATATGAACAAAAAAACCTCCCTGATCAATAGTGGATGTAAATGTTGAAACACTAAAAGTAATTGCCCACTGTAACAGCTATTGCAAAGCCAATGCTATGATTTTGAACACAGGAATGTCTCTTGTTTGCACTCATGTTTTATTCATAAGAAAATTTACCACAGACCTTTGAGAGCTTGTAGTCTGCACTTTGGAAAGATTGTTGCTCAAAAACACGTTTAGAGCTGGTACTTGGGGAGCTTCACTTACCCAAAATAAGAAGCTGAAGAAGAAGAGAAAATAGCGGATCCAGGGGTTGATGAAGGAAAAGGTTTCTGCCCTGTTGAGATTCAGGTCCCTGTCCATTGTGATAGCAAAGGTAAACAACAGCTACTGAACAAAAAAAAAAAAGACAGCAGTCCAGCTGGCCTGAGTGGAGACCATGCAAGCAAGCTGCCGTGTTTCAGTTTGTGACCACCACCTAAAATGGAAAGCAGCAGCTGCAGTACTGTGCTACCATGTACACTAGTATCCACCAGAGCTGGAGAATCACATTACACCAGTAGATCCCTCTGACCTGACTGGTAGTGAATAGTGCTGGAGCTTTGTTGTATTGGTACACTGTCACCAGCGCTGCCTAATGTGGACAGAATGAACCCAGTGATGCAAACATTAGCAGACAAACTTGGCAAGCTGTGGATTTAAACCTCTGATCCTCATTTTAACAGCCAAATGATTGCTTTGTGTCCATAACTGAGTAAAACTATCACTAACAACAGAGTCAAAAAGCCATAGTTTCTCAGACCCCAGTTAAACCTAAACCTGGACTAAAAAGAAATTTCAGTCTCCATCTGTACTGTGCAGTTAATACACATGTGGGGAACTGGCTCAGATAACCCATTCTAAGTTGCAAAAATAAGTATTGGTGCTGTAAATAGATGGGAGTGTTTCTGCCAGTCCTCTTTTCGGAAGAAGGGAAATATTGTTTGTCCCACTAAAACTACTCAGATGACAAAGAGGATTCTATGTAACTATCTAAGCCTTCATAATATTTCTCAATTAAGGATAGGCTGTAGATCATTATGTGTTATGCCATATTATAAAAGAGATCATTTTTGCATTTGTGGACATCTTAACTACTTGCCTCTTAAATGAAATCATCTCACAGTGTGCCGAATGGTCTAAAAGAGGTGTGTTCTGAAACTTTCTTTACCTCTGGGGGAAAAAAAAACAGCTCAAGGCTGCTGTAGTGAAATTAAAAATGTTCATGCGCTTCCCCAGCATAAATGATTACACTGCCTTTAGGCGATTTCTTTAATTTCATGTATTTGCTTTTGTTGTTCAGCAGGCTGACATTTCTGAAACACATTTAAATTCTTTGTAGACCAAGACTATTCTTGACACACATCCAGAAAACCATTAATGTTATCCGTGGCTATACATTTACTTGCATGTTCTTATAGGTGCAATATATACAACCAAATATACTTGCCTTGTAAAACAGACAGAAATATGTGCTCAATTAATTCTAATAACTTTATTTATTGCATGTAACTAATACAAAATGATCAGTAAAAAGCCTAAACATGGCTTTTGCATAGAAGAGAAAGTGTTTTGAAAAATAGGCAAGGTGAAAATGGTACAGAAGTTAGATTAACCAACCCATAAAGCTCAGTATAAAAATAATACTGCACACACACCAAGCTGTTGTTTCTAATATGTAGAAAAAGGTTTTAACACTGATCACGGCGATACTGTTGTGTAGTATTTACTTTCAATGATCTCTAACGGACACTATCAGTATTTCATCCACGGCAGGACTTTCCAAAGCGGCCTTTGCCTGATGAATACACACTTGCTTAGCACACTTAGATATAAGTGAAAGAAGTACCTTCTTAGAGATCTTGGCGGTATTTAAATAAAGTTCAATGTAGTGTCTACAATGGTGCATACAAACCAGTCATTAAGAAGAAAGTCAATGACTATACATTATCGTGGAATTTTGCGACACACTTTATTTAAAAAATAGTAGGTTTTAAAGAATGAAATTTAGTGCACCACCTAATATAGATATTCATAGTGCTTTACATGTAGCAAAAAAAAAAACAAACTCCACAGGACAAAGTTGGGTTGACAAGATATCTGAACTGCCACCCACCATGACACTACATCAAACACATCACTCAAGAGCGTATGCTTCCACAGCTCGTATATGCAGGTTAGTGCTGGGGTTAGGACTGTAGTACAAAAATACAGATATGACAAAGGTGGTAGAAGTTTGTTACTTCCCAAATCCCTTCTTTCTTAACCAAATTAGTACATTTTGGGGCAGTGTTTCAAAGAAAGAATGGAAACTCGGATAAGTTTTATCACCGTTACTCCGATATGTTGAAAACAAAAATATGCTTCCCTGCAACAGTGTCAAAATGTAAATACAGTACCAACAAATAGCAACATGTACAGAACTGAATTACCTCACAACTAAAAAACTAAAAAGTACAAATGGAAAAAAAGCTAATAAACAAATGGGTACAAAATTGTTTCAATGGCAGTTAAGTAAATGACTTACCAAAATATACAATCAGACAATACAAATGTTCTGTGTAGTGAATTCTGTGATTCCTGTGTTGGAGCAGTAATAATTAGCTCAGGCAGCAGCGAATTGATAATATAGAGAGCTTAGCGTGGGGTGATACATTAACACAGTAAGATTAGCTCAGCAAAGAGACTCAGATTTGAAGAAAAGATAGTGGTATCACACATTCATAAGTGCCATGTTATAATAACATTTGAATAAAGACACTTGAATGCACAGCAATCAACTGCCCACCATTCATTTTTCCCACTGCAAAGACTAAACTTCAGTGAACTGACGGCAGGGCATTCAGGCCAGAACCAGAGAACCCTTGTCTGAGTTAATAGTTTTGTAATTCTAGTTATGTTGAGCTGAGCTTACCTTCTGATATAATATGCAAAATAAAAGAGAATAAAATAAGTAAAACAGCACATGGAATAAAAACAAACAAAACTGACAACCAATGTACAAAATAAAAAGAAACGAATGCAACAGTTAGATAACATTACCCTTGTCTTGCAGTAATATATTTCCTTTCTCAATGTGCAGTTTGAGTTTACAGACAACCTTTCAAATGCTTGATGGCAAATAAAACACTGAGCAATTTCAGGTCATGAAAAATATACCCTTATTTCACATCTGCTGGTTTAATTCGAGATGATATGCAGTGAGAACCACCTCAGTTGAGCTTGACTGAATGTAGAGTAAAACAACAACAAAAAAGTGACGAAAATTTTAACCTGTTATTGGTAGTTTTGTAGGGTTAGCTTTGTAGCATTTCTTCCTTTCTTTACACAAACAACAGAACTGCAGCTTGTGTTTATAAGGATAATGGCCCTGCAAGTGATGATGGGTAACATGTTCTATAATTCTGGATGGACAATTCTGGTAGTGTAAAGATATCCTTAAGAAATTGTCCCACGATTGACATGAACAATGCAGTGTTGTTGAGTGGAACCACATATCACTTGTATTTCTGTCCACTTTACATTTTGTTGTCTTGCCTGCTGGAACCACTCTTGCCATGAAAATAAAAGAGAAAACCCTTTTTTTTTACCACTGTGTTCGATCTTTGTTTGCCTTCAATAGCACACTGTTTGGCCTGCAGAGATTGTTTCAGCTCCACATCAACACCCCAAACATCCTTAACATTCAGATATCCCCAGGTGTTAGCAAGTAAAGGGTTATTATGGTACAGTCCGCAATGCTTCTTAGCTGTTGTTGATCATTCTCCTCACGTCCTCTTCCTCTTAAGAACCTCAAACGACATCTCTCATAGCAGCAATGCACAGTGACAGCGTTCTTACAATCATCCAAAGCACAATACAACTCCATTTGTCCACATTTCTAGGATGAAAATCTGAACTGCTGACCACCTCTGGTCCCTGTTTGGTTAAATCCAATTCCCCCCTAATTTATAGTAAACGACAAAAGCGGTGTCTCAATCCATACCTGATCAGATGTGTGGTGTTGTTATGAGCACAGCACATGTTAATCCCCCAGCCTAACACGTGGGGAGAAGGTCACTGCTGTCCAAGCACCAAGTTTGACAGGAGACGGGATAATGATCGCTCTCCCTCTCACCTCGCCAGAATGTCTGACGATGACTGCAGTCTAGAAAAAAGTAATCCATGTTCTACAGTGTGCAATTAAACCCACAAAACTTCGAGGCGGTAAATGGTCTTTCACTTCGGCCCTCGTTTGCTATCATCTTGGAAAAGCATCGCCTTTGATCTGGCTCTTTTCACTCCCCTGTGAGCTGCAGGTAGGGAGGAGATGACAGAAGGGACTTAGTCATCAGAGCAGGATCAGAACTAGAGGTACGGATGCAATATCAGCTCACCTAACAGGGAATGTCAGTTGAAAATGCAAACCTGCACAACCTCAGCAACACATTCCAGGCTCCATGCTTGAAAAATAATGAAAAAGATGAGAGGAACAAGTAAACAAAAACACCGGCTGAGCAGCCGAGATGTGTAGAAACAAAGAATGCAGACTTTTACACCCATTCAATGATGCAGGAGCCGCCTGTAGCCATATTGTGGTTTAGTGTAGTCTGGAGATTGCTCTGCTAAAAGATATGACTTTACTTGATTTAGATGAGGCCATGATCACAAGGATATTTTTGACATCTGTCAGAAATCTGTCTGGAGTTGACAGATAAGAGACACACAAAAAAAGCTCAGAACTCTTGCTCCCCTGTTATCTGTTTAAAAAAGGTTCCCAAGAGTTGGACTTCGGTGGAACACACTCAACTACATATGTGTAAACCTGGAGAGACAGAGCTTCGGTTTGAGCTGGGGCTTCAGTCAAACTGATGTTGAGCAATGCTGAGAAGCTAATCACTGTCAGATTATATACAGAGCTGTTCAATTCCAACTCCAGGGATCTATACGGAGACAGCTCACGGTGAGCCTTGGCTTTTTTTTTTTTACTTCCTTCTGTGAAGAAGAATAGGAACTGGCAGTGTTCACTTTCAAGCCGTCGTGTTTGAATGATTTCCCTGATTCCCAGTCATGTGGGAAGAAAAATCAATCGCTGCCCACACACATGTTTACAACAATTCAGTAAGCGCCTATATTCGGACAGAAACCATGTCCTTGTGAATGTGGCTTTAGGAAGGAGGCATGGCACACTCTTATCTACCCCAGGGGTGTCCAGCTCGCCTGATTAACCTGATCACCAGGTCTAATTGGAGTGAGCAGGGAAATTAGCAAACTACACTGGTCCTTCATGATCAGAACTGGCCACACCCTTTTGCTTCTTTTTAAACCCTTAGCTTGTCCACATGCTTTTTGTCCACTCATTTCCACCAAGGGACTCTACCACCATAATCCACTACTGAACATACTGTGTGTATCTCACTTTTTACAGGGAAATATTATGTAACATGTTTGAGTGATTGTGTTTGAGTACCTGCATAGCAGGGTGATCAAACACGGTGAAAAACAACTTGAAATTCCCACATCTGTCTATCTTCCTTTATCTTAACGGAAGGCTCATTTCTCGCTTGACATTTCTGACCAGTTTTTGCATCTCTTCTCAAATTACCCATCACAAATCCGATCATATGAGCACAGATTTCAGTTAGTATATCTCTGACCCTCCACTGCAACCAGAAGAACTACGCCAGCTGTCTTCTAACTAAGGACAACCTTCAGGTTGAGACTACGAATCAAAATACTAAAGGGCAAACAAACAATCAAAACAACAACAAAAAAAAACATAAAATTGCGTTAAAATGACAAAGGTTTCCACCAAGTACAAAACTGCAGCATGCTAAGATAGAACCTTTCGTCATTTTCATCGAGGGGATTTTAACATGTGATGTTAACACAACACCACCGAGAGGATGGCATGATTATCAGTCTTCTAGTTCATGTCCTTGCCTTGCAGGGTGGGAGTTATGAATTAGTAAAGCAAAGCAATTTGATAGTTGCCATGATATTCTCCTTTCCTGCAAACGTTAGTTAGTCCAAGCGTATAAAATAGGTTCTAAAGGAGCTGGAGAGGGAGACAACCACCTCAGTGTTTTCAAACCAAACAGTCTGAACTCCTCTTCCTCTCTGTCCCTCTTTCTCTTTGGCAGATGAGTGGTGTTGGGAGAGAGAAGAGAAGAGAAGGGACACATGGTTGATGTCTGTATAGGGTGGTTGAGGGGAAAATAGGATAAGGTTAGGACTAGGCCAATGGTGGTGTGTAAGGGATTACGAGGGGCCTGCAGATTCAGTCCAATAATAATGCAGTGGAGATCCCCTCAGTCCTCGAGCCCGGCTAGGCATCGTACTTCTTCCCTGTTCTGTGGATCTGATGGAACAACGTCATAGAGAAGGCCATGCCCAGGAGCTGCAAACAGAGATAAAAGGAAAAATGAGCAATACCCAAGTGGTCTGAGAATATTATTACTACTATAAGAAACCATTTCCAGGTTTATTTACATTATTTACAGACTTATACCTTGCCTAACACCATTAGAAAATGCCAGCTGGTACTTGAATTCCACTACACAATGTTGACATAACCATACTGTAAACGTGTCATGCTACCAGCATTGGTAGCTATAATAAGAAATTCTACAATTTTAGATGTGATAAGTTTATGTTATTTAATTAAAGCCTTGGCAAATATTATAGCACTACCAGTAATAGTATGATAATATATTAATATATGGGCTGGAAATGCATTATTTTCATCACACTGACAATTATTTATTGCGCATTATCATTTATAATGTGAATTAAAAAATCTTTTTTTTTTTTGGGCTTGTGTGTGCGTGTAGCACGCAGTGCTCTATGTGTCGGCCGGTTTTCATGGTGGTCAGGCGTCCCATTACTTTTGTTCACATTATACGGACACTGCATTCAGATACATACACTCATCTGGAGTTGGTCCCTTTTACAGCTGCTATAATGGTTCTGACCCCCCATTCTTTGGACTCTTGAGGGCAACTTGTTTTTCTATAACAAACTAGATAAAACGTGAATGCCCAGTTAGGGGCAAACAGCTTTGGTTATTATTTTTTTAAATTGAGATTTGCAAGAAATATCTGAACTGCAGTGGTGTAACTGTGTTAAAGGGAACACTGCCGTTACACACTGCTGTCAAACTGTGATATCTGGATGACTGAACATCAGGTCAGAACATTTCTATAGCAGCAGGTCTTGTGGGGGGTTCCTGGTCAGTTCCTACCAAAAGTGGACAAAAGACAGGGTCACAGACACCAAAGGGTCTCTGATGAGGAGTGAATACTAGTCTGCTGAAAGAGATTATATATAGATTTACACATATAGGCATTTATGTGTCTTCCTGCCTTAAGGGAAGGTTATCATTGGGCCATTGTCTCACTTCAATGACTTGTCCTTATGTTTATATATATTTGTTTATTTCAAACTCAGTCTGAGGCTGAGGCTGAGATGATTTAGGAATCTGAAAGATACATACAGAAAACAGCGGTGTTGCTTGTCAAGCCATGTAGCTCACTTGTTTAAGCTGTGACTTCAGAAACATGAGATCATGGGGTCAAATGCATGTCTTTAGTTTGAAGTTGTCACACTTCATCTGAAAGTCAAATATCCAATAAATGATCTCACCTGCTGGCCTAGCTCTGTAGCTCACAGTTTAAGCTGCAGTCTCAAAAACAGAAGGTTGTGGGATCAAACCTGGGTCTTTAACTTTATGCCTTCACGTCACACTTCACCTGAAAGTCATCTGGGCTTATCTAGCCCAGTTGCTCACCGGGTTTAGCTGTAGTCTCAAGATTGGAAGGTTGTAGGATCTAATCAGTGTCTTTCTTTTAATGTCTTGTATTTCACACTTCATCTGAAAGTCAAATGTCCACAAAATAAGCAGGACATCTGGCATGTCTCTATAGTGCACTGTTTTAAACTGAGGTCATGGGATCAAATCTGAAATGTCTATATTTTTACATTTACGTCACATTAATCTGAAAGCAAAATATCATAGGTTGCCGTGGTCTTATGAACAGAAGGTTGTGGAATCGAATCTGGCTTTCATGTCTTGTATGTCATATTTCATCTAAAAGTGAAATGTCAAAAAAAGGCAGGTGAGATCCTGTGGCTCAGTGGTAAGAGAACTCATCAGAGACTTGGAGTTTGGGGGTTCTAATCAAAGCTTTTAACTTTATGGTTTGAACAGCAGACCTCATCTGAAAGTCAAAAAAAGGCTTGCTAGCTATAGGATCCTGTGGCTCATGGTAAGAGTGATGCCGCTGAGATTGGGAGGTCATGGGTTCAAATCCTAAGCAGCGGTCTCCACAAACACCAATACCTAAGAATGATTATTATAAGATTATTATATTATAATACCTATAAAAGATTAGATTGTGACTTTCATTAAAACATTTTCTGCAGCAGCTTGGTTTCAGCTGGTGGATCATCCCTGAGGTTTTCACTCCCTCATTTGTATTGTATACCCGTTTCTCTGACAACATGGTGTGTTTGATTTGCCACAAAATATCCCAAGTACACACACACACACACACACACACACACACACACACACACACACACACACACACAAACACACACACACACA
>JBBPCW010000017.1:10408672-10425128 GCA_037974425.1 Phenacogrammus interruptus | reverse complement strand
ACACACACACACACACACACACACACACACACACACACACACACACACACACACACACACATATATATATATATAAAAGCCACAACACACACATCACCTATAATAAACAACTCTGACCTGTAGAGTACTCAGAGATCAGAGCTGCTTGTACTCCAAAAGGTTTGCTGTGGGATCTGGCAACAAGATATTAGCCACAGATCTAAGTCCTGAGAGCTGTGAAGAGTCCATGGATCAAACAATCTTGCCCAACACATCCCACAGTTCATCCGATGATTGATCAGATTAGGATCTGGGGAATCTGGAGGTCAAGTCTGGGGCAGCTGGTAGCCTAGTGGTTAAAGCATTCGCCCTGCGATCAGAAAGTCCAGATTCAATTCCTAAGACCGCTAGACCGCTGAGGTACCCTGAGCAAGGTACCGTCCCCACGCACTGCTCCCTGGGCGCCTTCACTTGGTGGATGGGTTAAATTTCGTGCTGTTCACACTGTGTGCTGTGGTGTGTTCACGTATGACAGAATGGTCACTTTCATAGAATGGTCACATTGAACTCTTTGTCATGTTCCTCAAACCATTCCTGAACAGTTTCTGCAGTGAGGCAGGGTGCTAAAAGAGGACATTTCCATTATCATAAAGTTTAGTGAGTCTATCAAGTTTAGGAAAGTGCTATGTGTCAAAGTGACAACCGTGTGAATGTTAGGACACAAGGTTTCCCAACACAGCATTAACCAGAGTATCACACAGTGTTCAATGTCTTGACTTTTTCCCTTTTGTATCCTGGCACCATCATTCCCCCAGGAGACGCACACGCACCCAGCCAGCCACAGGGTAAAGAAAACTTTATTCATCAGACCAGACCATCTTCAACCACTCCATGGCCCTCTTCTGATGCTCACATGCTCATTGTAGGCACTTTTGGAGACAGGGGTCAGCACAGGCCCTATGACTAGTCTCCTGATTTGCAGCCCAATATGCAGCCATCTGTGATGCACTTGGGAAGACTCCCCAACGTGTTGTTCTAACTAATTTCTATCATAGCCACCTTTTCAAAAAATATGCTACAGTATGTAGGAACCACATCAATTCAATTCAATTCAATTCAATTTTATTTATATAGCGCTTTTAACAATGGTCATTGTCACAAAGCAGCTTTACAGAATAAAATAAGTGTGTGTGTGTGTGTGAATGAAATGCCTCTGATGAGCAAGTCAAGGGTGATGGCGACAGTGGCAAGATCAATCTGCCTCACTCACCTGGTAAAGTAAAACTTAACCTTCGCTAATTCCCTCTCTTATCTGAAACTAAACTCCTCTTAACATCACACTTAAGAAGAGCTTTAGGAAGGCCAATTATTGTATTCTTGTGCGAGTCCTACTCGGTGGACGACAGGTTCAAACTTAGATCACATAATAGGCCCTGTTTGGGATAAGACCCAAATTGATACATTATAAATTAGGTAATTACTAATCATTAACTGTTAAATTAATGAAAGTAAAGGTGAATCAGCCTTCTCTGATTCTGGTGGAGATCTTTAAATTGAGCTAAAACTTATTCCAATCTTGATGTGGTTCCTACAAGTAGCACTTCTGTGGGAGTGGACCAGGCAGCCTAACCTTTGCTCACAGGCATCACTGAAGCTATGGCACCCATGACGCTGATTCACCAGCTGTCCTTGGACCCCTTTTGGTAGGTGCTAATCACTGTATAGCAGGAACTCCCCACAAGACCCGAGCTGTCCTAATCCCATAACCATCGAAATTCTGTCTTTGTCAAAGTTGTTCACAAGAAGTGACTGTTCGCTTGCTGCCCAAAGTATCAAGACAGGAAGATAAAAGATAAAGAAGATAAAGGATGTTATTCACTTCATCTGTCAGTGGAGTCTGATATTTCACTGAATAGTCTTGAGAAACTATAGTGCACTCATGCTGCTCAACCCAGATCAGTATAGCCCTGTTACAGCCAAAGCACAAACTGCAGAAATTTCAAAAAGTAAGTGTTTCCTAGAATGCCTATTTGTAGAGCATGTTATGATATTGTTATGGAGTGTGTGGCAGGTAATGCTCTCTGAAATAAAGGATTTAGGCAGATCTACAGCAGTGCACAGAGAAGTAACTGGGGCAGAGCACCTCCTGTGTCACCCTGTCACATCCTACACTATCAGCGTCGAATGAGAGATTTCATACACAAGTTCAATAACTAATGCTCGCCGAATTACATATATGAAAATCTGCACTCTCCACAATCATGCACAGGAACATACACACACATTCAAACACACAAACGCACAAAATCTGCTTTTCACTGAGTGTGCAACTGCAGTTCAAACATATCAATATTTCAGCATGGTAGGGTTAGACAGCGGGCAGCAAGTAAAGCTCATTAAGTCCAACCTCGCACATTGAGAATGAGGGCTAGCACATACACATTACAGACACACAGACAAACGCACAGACATAAATATATATATATATTACCTGGACAACCAAAATGCACATGCCAATAGTGCCGAGCAGGTGCTTGTTATCGTCCAGCCACTCCTCCACCTTCTCAAAACAACCCTGCAGAAAAAAAAATAATATAATATTTACTTTAAAAGTACATGATTGGCCAGGGTGGCACAAGGCAGTTTTTTGCCAGAATATTTACAGTGTATTATTAATCCCTTTAAATCCCAGTCCAACTGAGACACAATGGATGACTGGAAATAATTTTCTTCTTGATCCTCTGAAGTGTGTGTCATATGGCCTATGTTAGGGACCCAGTAAAGCACGAATCTTGAATAAAGCACACCAACAATGTAAAAAAGAAGAATTGGGTAAATGTAGCTTTTAACTTTAAACACTGGCTTTTTAGAAGTAATTAGGTTTGAGGATGAAGGCGAATAAAAAAAAATAAACTATGGCATGAAGTTGTTTAGTTTTAATGTTAAATGTAGTACGGTGGCATTCAATTTAACTGCAGTCGCAAATACTTAGAAATGGACATGTTCTCTGCTGTGGTCCTGGTGATCTACCACTCTGCTGTTTAACTCTAACCCTAATCTCAAACAGGTGATCCAGGTAATGAAGGCTGTCAGTGGTATCTGAATCTTAGAACACCCATAGCCTATGACTTAATATTCAGCTACATGCAAGCACAACTCATTTGTTAAAGAAGTTAAATAATATTTTGCACCTGTTTAATCTTTGAGAGGTTCAACTCATGTCAACTCGTGTTTAATTTGTATATATATGTGACAGATTGCACTGTTTGATAGAACAGAAATGTATTGTTTATTTGCACTAACATTGGCTAGGGAATGAAGCATTTAAAACAAGTTACTCAATATCATCTAAACAAACTGTGTCACTATATCTTCATTTTAGGAAGTGCTTCCCATTGCCACTGGGCAAGAGTACTATTTCTGATGATTTGGCAAAGCTCTTTTTTTTTTTAGGATCAGCATGCTGTCTATTGATGCAGGATTTGTAATGTGGAATCACAGAAGCATGTTTTTCAAACAGGAGGAAAGACCCAAAAGAGCCATTTCTGTGGGCTAGTGATCCACCCCTTAAAACGACCCTTCCTTGCCTATTAAAAAAATTGTGCCGAGACTGAAGCTTAGGAAGGCAAAATTCGATTCCGATTTGGACGGAAAAATGTCACGCGCCAGCACTGGCTATAAAAACACACACACAATAATAAGAACAGAAAGGAAATAGCATAATAACAATAACAGAAAATGTCAGCTCAGATAAAAAACCCTGTGGCTGTCTATAACTCAGCTGGTGTATTAATTAAAAAGTTTGACTAAACACACCCTTCATATTTCTTATATATTCTTGTCTGAACTCTTGCAGAGTACTGCAAACATTTGGCTGAGAGCTCGGAGTATGAAGAGGCTGCTGAAAGAGCTCTAGACTGTATTCCATCTGAACTGGCTAACTGAGTAACTGTGGTGACAGACCTCCGCAGCTGAGATACAGCATGAATACAGAATGAGTGTGTGATATGAAATACTGGCTCATGATGGACAGGGACAAACAAGCAGAGGAAAATACAGCTTTCATTCAAGTGGCTTACACACACAACACAGTGTATGGAGTTCATCCACATGGGAGTAGAGCTCCAGAAGAAAGACAGTGTATAGTAACTTAAAATAAGGAAAATCATTTAAAGAATCTTATTGCTAGAATCCAAATTGCTGCTCTCCATTCACTTTGTTCAAGGCCAGAAAGGAGAGTTTATTCTTACTTCTTGCCCGTTCCATGACCTTAACACAGGCTAAGGTATACAGACTGGTATATTAAGCTGTCACGACTCTTGTGAACACTGCATGCCTTATAACTAGCCATTAAGCCAACATCGATGTTTCATCTAAATGAAACAAAAATTGAAATTCAGCACCACACATCCCCACTGGTCTGCCGGTGCCTGCATCCTATCTTAACTCATTCCTATGTCTGCCTTATCAGATGGGATGAAAAATCAAAAGTTGTTGATCCTCAAGAAAAAAAAATCAGCTGAAGTGTAGTCTTGCGGTGAAGAGTCTCTCCCAAATCTCAAACACAGGACATGATTAAGATTCTGGGAGTTGCTTCAGGAGCAGATCAGAAACCATCTTTGGAGCTCAAAATCCTTAGCTTACTACTAAACGTAAACAAACTGCAGTGCACCATTCAAGCAGCAAGTGAGGTAAGATCTCTTCATCCCTTATGTACTTTCATCTGAACTATTCACTTTTTTCAAAGGTTTTGGGTTTTTTTTTTTTATTTTTTTTTTACAATTTTTCACAGAGTTTGTGTCCTCCAGGCAACTTCAGCTGAATTCTGCTGTCTGATTTGAAGAGCATCTATCTCAAAACAAAAAAGAATAGATGCTTTACACCCACATTAGTGCTACTGCCCCAATATCCTGCCGCTACTCACCCTCTTCCAGAATTCGTTGGTTACGTTGCGGCCACAGTCCTGATAGTGTTCCTGGCAGCAGCGGTCTGGGACCACCTTCTCCTTTAGAGCCTCATGCCAGTCTGTGTAACCAGTGACACCACAGCACTTCCACTATACCATGTAGAGAGAGTGCAAAGACACAGAAGAAAGTCAGCATGAAACAAAACAATATACAAAGAAAACAAGAAGACAACAGGAAGCCTGCAGTCCATCACTTCGACTTCTATAGTCTCACCATATGATTTCTGATATACATTTTATTGGCTAGTCAATCACCTGCCACAATGCAATAAAAAATTCATAGCAATGGCTTTTTAAATTAAACATATTATTGTTTTTGCATCAATGTCTAATATATTGCTAAATCTGACATGATGGCTATGAACAAATAATTTCATTTAAATATTACATTGCATTAATGGGCAGACACTTTTATATATATAGTCACAAACAATGACAGGAGCAGGTACTGTCAGGAATCTTGCCCAGTATATAATGCAGCAGTGGTTTTGCAGGGATTATTCATCCTAGATGGAGTATGGGCCTATACACTGTGCTATCTATTTGACTTGAACAACAACAACAATACTACTAATAATAATAATGAATGTGTATGTGAGCACCTCAGCCTGAATGATATTCCAGGCGTTCCTCAGACCAATGTTGTTGTCCGAGTAGTAGAGAGCCAGGCCATCTTTCAAGTCCTTCTTGGCATTTTCACTCACCTAGGAATAGCAGCAAGGCCAGCATTAAGCCACCACTGATCAATCAACAATTAGCACTACAGGGGATACAGTTTAGACAAGCGGAGATGACTCACTGATGAGTGATATATAAACTCTTGTGGTAAAAACTTTGACATCCTCACTGTAATATATCTTCAAAATCTGATGCCCCACTTGACTGCTATATCAAATTAATGTGATTAGCCATACAAGTGCTGGATTTGCTCAGCCAGCATGTAGCTCTAAAGTGGGGCACCAGCACTGGGGAGGTTATACACAAAGAATGTATGATTATCTTCATATGTGTTTCCTCTATCATTGGTATAATTTACCACTTGACTGCATGCCATGCCATGATCATGGGAGATAAATATTTCATCAGAAGTCTTAATGAGATGTTCAGGCATACATTAGCTACTTGATGGTTAATGCCTCATAGCTATCAGACTGGCATGGAGAATGAAAAGCACTCACAGAAGGGGGTGATTTCAGAAGGAAATGGCAATTTCAAAGTGTTATTTAAAGGGAAGCGGTACAACTTAAATTAACGACTTCAGAAGATTCTCTTTGAGACAGACTCCTGGACTGGGCTATAAAACAGCCATCAGTTTTAAATTGTTCCAACATCTTGAACATCTGTGTTCATCACAGACATAAGGAAATGTTTTATTTTGGTCTGAGAAACCATTTGAAATCTCATAAATAAACAACAGTCTGCGTATTTAGATGAAAACAGCAATGATGCCCATAATACATACAGAGGCCTTCGTTAAGAGTACTTGAGACATTAATAGCTAGCAAGGGCTGATGATAGAAGACATGTGTCTGTCTGAGAGGAAGAGCTGCACTTATTAGAGGAGCCGATATTTTAGTGTGTATGAGCTCCCCTGAAGCCCGCAGGCTCCATCAAGCCTGCTTCAGCACAGAGGAGAGAGAAAAATGAGAGGAGGAGGTGCATCATCAATCTCTAGTACAGAAGCCCCTCAAGACCTCAGCACTCAGACATTCCTTACTCTCATTATACAGAGACTGTACTGGAACAGAAGACCACGTGAATACACACAAACTGACACAAAAAATGCTCTTATTTATCACAGCATGCTGTTACCTCTCTTGCTGCCTAGCTGAAATGTGTCACTGGCCTAAAATGCATGGTAATGACTTCTGCTTCACCACTGAAGAGAGGCGTCCCAATTACCCCTGCACAAGCTGATCCAATATGACCCACTTACATTTAGCCTGGGACCCACCGAGATCATACTAGCAGGACTGTATCTTGAGGGAAAAAAACCCAAAATATGCTGAGATCAATAGAGCTTTCTGAGTGAACTGAACCACAGTGGAGATATAGATATGTGTTAGGAAGGGCTGACGCTCATGAACCGGAATGCTCTGTTATGCCCCATTGAAAAATGAATGTATAATTAAAACCTTCATTATTATGCACAGATTTATTTGCTTGAATACAGTGTTACTATTGTGAATGAGAGGAAAAAGCCTGTCACTGGGAAACGCTGGCCTATATATAACCATTCATTGTAATACAATAGCAGAAGACTGGTGGGCTGTTCCTGTAGCTTCTCTACAGGGAGAACAATACAGTACTCATCCAGTGAGTTGCGTTTTATAGGTTGGGGCGGCCCTGGATGAATGGACTGATCACCCATGTTTAAATAAAGCTTGTCCCATTGGGACTGAAATCAAACAAACAATCCAGATCTCAGCCATGCGAGGCATATGGGCTGCAGGAGACACCTGCTTGTAATTGCTTTGTGTTTTAAATGGCCATTTGTCTTATGTTTGTCCTGGTCAGGTCCAACTTGCAGATGTGAGTGTGTTGACTGGTGTTTAGACAGTGTGATGTGTTTAAGGCCAGACCTGTAGAAAACGAATGGTTATAAGTGGACTTAATACATTAAATAATAATAAATACATTTCAAGAAATATGTAGGATAAGACCCTTTTAATAATTATAAAACAAGCCTCTTGTCTGGGGGATTATTGTTATGACAGGGGCAAACCAAACACAAAAGTGTGTATATGCGTGTGAATGTGTTGCATGTGCATTTGAGAGCACATGTTGAGTTTGTGTAAACGCATATACCTGTTCCCATGTTTTTATTTCAGTGCCCTGGAGGTGTTCGCTTTTTGAAAATGTGTACTCACTGAATCTGAGTGTGTGCTGTGTGCCTGAGAATTCCTCTACAGACTCAGAAGAGTGCAGTGTTTGGAGAGTGTGATAAGGAGGAGGAGAGGGACCTTAATCCAGGCTGTCTGAGTTTTCCAGCAACAGGAAAAGGTAAATATAATCAGAATGATCATAATATTAAATAAATAAAATTAATACACAAACTATTTTAAATACAGACTGAACTACAGGTTACTTAAATGACTTCTCAGAAAAAATGTCTATCAGGAATAGAGTGCAGACATAGCACACACACATTCAGAAGGCAAATCAAAGGTTTTACCAGAATTACAGGCATTGAAAGAAGCTTAAAACAGTTTTTGGTGTGAATTCTCTCACCTTTATTTTTCCACCCATTTGCTTTCACTTCAATGCACAATTAGCTGGAATATCTGAGCTCTGGTGCTGGGCTCTAATTTTTACTTGTAGGGTGTGTCCATGCTGTTAGCTTGAGACTACACACTTACAGCACTGAGATTTGCTGAGCCCCTCGCCCCTCATCTGACGACACTGCACTAAATGCACTTTCATAAATACCCTCATGCTAACGACAAATTACTTTCTGAAGATATTTGGATAGCATGAGGCAAGTTGACTAACTGGCTTGGGATGTTGTTGATTTTTTGGAGTTGAGTAGCTGTGTTTATTTTCAGTGTTCTGACAAAAACAAACGCACAGACAACAGTGCAGATGTCCCGAGAGATCGAGAGCAGTAATCTTTTCGAATACCCTCTGAGCTACACACACAGCGGAGTCTGCATATATCAGAATGACAAACAGTGCTGACTTTTCAGAAGACTAACAAAGCAATAAGCCACAAAAAGCCACGAATTACACAGATTTGACCTTGACTAAAGGGTGTTATACAAACGATACAGTGTGTTAAACTACCCCAATGCAATATAAATCATTAATTAATAATATTAATCACATAAAAATGCAAAGATTATTCAGGCACTGTAGTTTTTTAACCACATGTGGCTGCTGAGCAGCATTATAATCAGAGATTATTCCAGCACAATGTTTTTTAATTTGGCACATTAATAGAGAATTCAGCTGATTTAGCAAATGTGTGTTCTATCACAACAGCTTTGAAAGTGGCTCATCCAAGCAGACTGCAGAACCGGAACTATCCATTATGTTGAACAAAATTAGACATTTAGGGCTGTGCTCTCGTTCAGCACATGAGGTGTGATATCCCCAGCTGGGGGCCTACATATCCCATTGTGTGTATATGCTAGGCTGTATTTTCCGAAATTCCACTGCTTCTATAGAATTAATGGCATTCCATTAGGGTCTAAACAGCACTGGTCACCCAGGCATTACTCTGCTGCCACTCTGGCCTAACAGCCATGAAAGTGCTACTCTGGTAATACCCCTCATCCATCTAAGCCCCCTGCAGAAAGCACCATGCTAGCGTGCTTCCCTCAAATCAGCTAATATGGCTTCATTTGGCCTGGGTCCTGCGTCACACACGTTGGAATAAGGTCATAGGCGTAAAGACGGATGCTCTAATCTGATGCCTTGCTTCCACCATCTGCTGCAGTCAGATGGTGGGTCACTACAGGGCCAGAGTGTGGCTATATGTATGTGTGTATAATCTACAGCATGTGTGTTCAGTGAGTCAGGGGACCAACTGTATATACCACTGCTGTGTGTAACCTGCGTCTACCAAAACATCTGAGGGCAAGGAACGTCAGTACAAAAACTGCTGAGACAGAGAAAAATAAGACAGGATGCTGAAAGAATGTACACCTTGACTATAAAGGCTTGGCCTTCAGTTTGGGCTATGAATATCAAAACACTGTCAGAAAAGAAGATAAAACACAACTTGCTAATTTCTCTTAGTGCCCCCTAGGGTTTAGTATGTTAGCCCTAAGCTAAAAGCATTGCACATTAATGTTATTTTGGCTGTTCTACAATACACATGGCCATCTGAAGCTTTTAAAAGACATTCCGTATTCTTTTTAAAGCTTGCAATAGACATGTAAGTATGTACTTTACCTTGTATATAGTATTTCTAGTGACCCTGATGCTTATATTTGCAGTCAGTGACGTACCTAGTTCTTTTATAAGACCTAGTGCCATATTTTATTACAACATTGGTCCCCCTCACTGTAAATCAAAATGACTAATTGATGTTCTAATCATGCTGGTTTTTAAATAAATATTTCAGGCCTTCAATCCTTCAATAAAAGAGCCTCCTTAACTATATCTGAAGTGAAAACCTTTTTACTCTTTCATTTCAAGAGTAAATGGGATTGGTACCATAATCCTTTGAGTTGAAATACAAATACGATTCTGCTGATTAAACATTGATTACAAATTACAGACCTGCATTTTTGTAGTTCCCAGATATCATTAGGGCTTCGCTAGAAGGCCATGCGGATGCCGCTTTGCTGAATTTTCAGCAACGTTGTTGCCTCTAGCTAATCTTTCTCCAGCCTTGACATGCTCAGACTACAAACTAAAGCAGTCATAATTAAGTAATCACCCCCTTGGTTGGAAGCATGGAAGGTGGCATCTATGGTTTCTATTGATGGTCTTTTATATGCTGCCAGTTTAGCTTTTCCCTCAGCCATGATAATAAATGCCTTGTGATTTAGAGATCAAATGAGTAAGTGAATTAAAGATTCCTGTGATGGTTGACTCAGAGAAGCCAGAACCAAAGCTCTAAGAGGACAGGCGAGAAATGAAAGAGTTCACAGCTCTGCCTGATGGATACAAATCTTTCCAGCTCATCTCCTCTCTACTCTACTCTGACCTTTGCTGGTCATAGCATCTGTCTGATCATGCTGGGTTACACAGGGCAGAGTGCTACCGCATCTTGGAGAATGACACGAGTGATTAGCCCCACTCTGAGCTTTACTGGCAGACAGCTGAGTGGCATTTAAAGGCTAATAAAAAGACAGATACATGATAATCACTTTATCTTTCATTACGCAGAAAGATATGAACATGGCCTAATCTGCACAGAGGCATTTTCAATTGATAGTCAAGCGCTGGATCTGAACACTATACGCCTGCAGCCACATAACGCACATTGCGAGAGACGGTTAGAAAGACATAGGCATAAAAGCAGGGGAGACAAAAGGAGAAAAATAGGCACCTGAAACAGACTTTTATCAGGTGTATGGAGCGCTCAAGTCTAAAAAAACAAGTGCTGTTCGTTGAAACGCAGCAACGCACAGCTTGGCTTTGGTCAAAAGCAGAGAGTGACTTATAAGCTAAGATAAGACGGTGGGGCGTACAGTATTTCCCGCTGACAGAGCGTGCCTCAGAGATATGCAGATCCCATCTCTAAATGGATTGTGGGTAAGTGAATTCTTTCAGCTTCCACAGAGAGTGCTAGGCTGACTGTGTGGGTAATGATAACCTCCCTCCAGTCTTTAGTAGCTGATATGAATTGAATGTAAGAAGCTAAAAACTGGCAGTATCAGTTAAACAGTGCCTTACTGACTGATGTGAAAGTGAGTGATTGATGTGAAGTCAGCCAAATTTTAAAGGAATGCTTAACTTTCACGAGAACACATCTCAATGTAACTTTTATTATAAGCAATTCTCGACAATTAGTTTTGGTCTGATTGTCATGAAATTTTGATACAATGTAAATGCATATGTTCAACAACAACAAAAAAAACCCTAAAACATAGATACATAAGTTTGATTCTTAAAGTGACTATATTATTGTCACCAATCGTTAACAAGCTTTTATATTTAAGATTTTTCCTCGGCTCTCTGATGTTTGTTGTCTGCGTGCTACAGATTAGGTTTGGATGTATTGCACCACTCAGTTATTTTGATCATGACAATTTGCAGTTCAGTCTGTACTGCAGTAATAGGAGATTGCAGGTACTGACTGTGAAGCACTTCATAATTAAAAAAAGGGCACTATTATTGCTTTATCAGTGCTAATTGGACTGATGTCAATAAAGTGGTGGCACATCATTACTGGCTGATATGATCAGCCAATTAATATACGTTGGTCAGGTTCTTGATGGAATATTTTCCCTACTTCCCAATACAGGTAAGACTGGAACCTGCATTTTCCTTCAACACTGCTTCGAAAAAGGAGTCAGCGTGAAGCTAACGCTCTTCGTCAGAGCACTTTCAGAACATCTTGTGGGTTTATCAAAATGGGACAGAGAACTCACACATGCTGCTGATGGATAGTAATCTTGGAGGATTCAAGTAATGTCAAAGGGTCACATAGCACAGTCCTGTACATACCAGCCAGTCTTGGGCCTGAGTGTGGTCTGAGGGCATGGGAATGGAGAACATGAGAATTTGCAGGTAGGGCGAATAGAGATGTACACTAAAAAAAAGCTTGACACCAATTACTCCGCGCCAACTGGCCAAGATCAGGCTCCATTGTGTGGGACGGCCATTGACCTTTGAGTAACAGCTGAAGCACAGAACCGCTGAAGGTTCCTCATCTGTGACAGAAGGGGCAGCTGTTATCAAAAAAACTTGACTGACAACTGGGGTACCAGACACTGATCTGTGTCAAAAAATCACAGGCAGACCACAATTCTGCTTGTATGTGTGATACAATGAAAGTGCGTGGCCTTTAAGAGAGAACTTTTATTGCGAATGTGAGATTTGTGCTTACCTTATTCGAATACACAAAAAAGAGGGTGAGCAGGATCAGCTCTGCCAGCAAAATAATCAGCAACACAATGAAGAACTGCAAACAGAAACAGAGGAAGTAAATGAGCAATTATTGAGAGGAAAACACACAGACATACAGAGAGAAAAAGAGAGAGAGACAAAGAGACCTAGAGAGAATATGGCAAGTGGTGAAGCTCCACTCAGATGAATCCTCCCTCCTCCAAATGCACTCCCATCTTTCTTGCTCCGTTACTTTCCTTCTGCTAAATATTTATCCAATCTTCTATAGAGCATGCGCCTGTCAGGCAGTAAACATTAGCTCACTGAGGGCCTGATTCACTTCCCATTCATCATTCCGCCGATCAGAGCTGTTTGGGTGCATATGAGCTACAGCTTTTGCCCAGCTGAAAGCCCTTTAGATGCTTGTTTATTGAATCTTTGTATTGAAGGTTCCAAATGATTAGTTTACCATACAGCTTCCCCATCAGTACAGAGGAAAATGCTGGTGTTGCCAGTATATGCACAAGATGATGGCTGAAATAGACCATGTGTTTTTGCACGTGTGTGTGTGTGTGTGTGTGTGTGTGTGTGTGCATTTGGTCTTTCTGACACATGTAGTAGTGGTTGTAAAGTTGTGAAGCCTGCATGTTTTCTCCTTAGAGGAAAACGCAGCTAAAGCTACTTCAGAGGTTGCAGAATCTCAGCGCCAAACCCTACAGCACACTACGAACTCCCAGCTTTAATGACCCCGCTCCCTCTCTCTGAGAGCCGCACAGCTATATAATGCACACAGAGCTGGGCCACCTAAAAGGTCAGGCAATTCAAATATACACCAGCTCCATCTAATAAGCATTTGCAGGGGCTTAAGCGCTAAAAAATGGTATTAAAATATCAGCTCTGCAGTCTGGAGTCCCTGACTTCACTCATACGATTGCCATTTTTGTTTACATGGAGATATTGAATGATTCATAAACAGAATTTTGCCCTTCAAGCAAATCTCTCTCTAAGTCCCTTTAGTGCTAATCATGATATTAAATGCATGTCATTATTTTTATCATGTGTGAGGCCATCAGGTTTGTCCAGTATCAAATAAATAAATAAATAAATAAATCCAAACAAAGACCCAGATGCCTGGACTGAAACATGACGGTGGAATTCTAGCTGTGGCATAAAACACAATGTTATCTTGACCTATCTATAATTCAGGCTTGTAAGTGACACAAAAGCCCTGCATGTCACAAGCTCTCTCAATTAGACTGTAACCGGTGCTATTAAAAAGAGATGATGGCTTTGTACGTGAGAGCGAGAGCGAGAGAAAGAGAGAGAGAGAGAGAGAGAGAGAGAGAGAGAGAGAGAGAGAGATACGTGGAGAGATACTGCATGTGTAATGGCCAGAAATAAAAGAGTGCTGTAAAACCCTGTTATTAGTGAAGGTCTGTGAGAGAATTCATGATAGTTCTCTTCTCCAGCCCTGATTCCACCCTCAGCAGCCTAAAGACTTATGAAAGCTTCCATTAGCTTCACTGAGCTTATTAGCAAATGTGTCTCTGCTGGGGACGATAGAAGACAAACAATGTCATATCACACCTAGAGCAAAAGCTCTTTTAAAGTCCTTGATGTACAGGATACAGAGATTTAAAACATTTAACAAGTTAAAACCAGGGTGCGCAGCAATTAAAGTGAAAAATGAATGCGGTTTAAAATGTTTTCAGGCAAAGAGCATTTATTTATTCATTTATTCATTCATTTATTTATTCATTCATTTAACAACCAAGGGAAGCAAAGATAAAGACTTAGAAAGTAGCCACAGGTCTGTTTACTGTGCTGGTTCACTCTGTGATACTGCGCTGGTTCATTCTGCCAGTGTGTGTGTGTGTGTGTGTTGGAGTGTACGTATATGTGTTTGTGTGTGTGAGTGTGTATACTCACGCTCAGGAGTAGGCACTTGTTTTCCTTGATGGCACCCAAGCAACCAAGGAAGCCGGTCACCATGACGATGGCACCTATGGCGATGACCAGGTTGGCAGCGGACAGGGATGGGAAGGAAGGCGAGAAAGTGGCAAAGCTGCCCTGAGACACAGCCAGCCAAATCCCTACACCCAACAATCCACAGCCACATAACTACAGAGAGAGGGAGAGAGAGAGAGAGAGAGAGAGAGAGAGAGAGACAGAGAGAGACAGAGAGAGAGAAAGAGAGACAGAGAGAGAGAGACAGAGAGAGAGAGAGACAGAGACAGAGAGACAGAGACAGAGAGACAGAGACAGAGAGAGAGGGAGAGTATACAAAATAAGCCACTGTCATTAGAATGAAGAGTGAATTTGATGACTCAGCAGACACAAACTCAACACTGTACTTCTACATGACATTTCATTTCTTCGTCACACCTGTAGAACAGACACCCTCGCTGGTACTTATGGAAAGTGATAGCTAAACTACCGTATTGCGTTACTGATTTAATGCAGAGTGTGTCTATTGTGCTTTGAACCTTGTCAGAATCAACTACTTAGAGACATACTCTTTCTCCCTGACACTGATATATGAGCTCTTCTTGTGTGCTAATGGATTCCACTGGGGATCCACAAAACCCCCTGCCATCACTGTCCATTTATAGCACAGTGATAGGTCAGCACCAGCATTCTAAAGAGACACAGTGTACAGCATTGACATTATTATTAAGGGTTTTAAGATGCACCAAAAACCACCTGAAGGCAGCAAGTGACCTGTTCAGACTGATTATTAGGAATATTTAAAAAAGTATGCTATTATTTTTTTGTCAAAGGAAAAACTCACATTTATGAATTCTTTAATTTATTTCTTAAAGAATTTAAATTGCATTTAGATGGATTCTGAGATTCTGACTCCTGTTTCTTATTATTATGACTATTGGCAGGCATATTTCATAGTTTGGTTTTTTTTTACAGTGATTGCATTATTAGTCATTATTTTTAATCACCATTAACATATTTAATGTTAACAACACAGTATATGGCTGAACGAAGATATGGATGGCAAGTCAAAGTTGTCCAAGGATGGCAAAGGAATTAAGTGACAAGTACATACTTCTATGTTCATTTAAGGCATGAAAAGACCAGTGTGTGTATGTAAGTATTTACAGGTGCGAGTGACTGAAGCTGTTCTCTCCATCTATCAAGAGTAAGAGAGACAAGTAGAGGGAGGCGATGGAGTAAGACATGCCAGCCACAGACTGGGACGAGATGGCTGACATTTTGCTCGCCATTAATGGAATGAAATATCCAGCACAATCTCCTCCTGAATAAAAAATCCCACGCAGCAGTGATATACGGCCAGGCAGCACTTGTAAATCACACAGACACCAGGCCTGTCTTGGCTCACTGCTGCTGAAGACAGCATTACAGCACATTACCACTGAACACTAACATACCTACAGCACAGCAACGCTAATAGGGAAGCGTTTGCGTCGATTTCAAACACTTTAAAACACCATGAATAATTAATGACACTCACACATAGGCTAAATGAGCTGGCTTTCTGAACTGGCAGGTAATGCTCTCCATAACAGCGGTCAGTGCACTTAAGCATTAGTGCAGCTCCAGGTCAGAGGCATACGCACAGTGGACACCTTTAGTCACCCTCTATTAGGTCAGCCTCACCTTTTCTGCTTGGTTTCTCACAGCAGAAAAGATAAAGGCCACACAGAGAGAGAGACAGGGCAGCTTTGTGTATTTCACTTTTGTCAGTTTGAGAGTGGGTGTTGAAGCTGTGTTTGGTAAAAAAGCACTTTAGCAGGTTAGCTTGGAGGTTAGGGCTATATGTGTAATGACCAAAGTGGCGAGAGATGGCACTGGGTTTTAATGAGTCAGGGCGCATCAGTAATTACACAAGATCTAAAGCCCTTAGGTTTACACTGCTTATGTTCATGGATTGATGGCTTCTCCACTGTTTGACAGGTTTAACACACACACACACACACACACACACACACACACACACACACACACACACACACACACACACACACACACACA
>JBBPCW010000017.1:10292450-10302879 GCA_037974425.1 Phenacogrammus interruptus | reverse complement strand
CACACACACACACACACACACACACACACACACACACCCCTCTATAGATTCAGATTAGTGGCCAAGAAGGCATGCTCTCATGGATACAGGTTAACTGGACACCAAAGACACTGGTTTGATTAATGTATTTTTGTTGCTGCGCCTGAGTAATGCTATACATGCCTAGAGATCAAACAATACTCACAGCCTACGGAGTATGTGCACTCCTGTCTAGACTTTGTATTATTCAGGCAGGCAGTTCTAAGGAGAGAAGCTACGTGACCACAGAGCTGCTGAACTCGAGGAAGGGAACTGAATGTTATAAACTGTGTGTTGTACATGTTAGTTCGAAGTAAATGTTAAAGAAAACATGCTGAATTATACCAGCCCATTGTTACATGACCCGGTTCCCCGCTCATCAGTTGTCCTGTCTACAAACAAGACTTTCTGGTTTGGAGATGCTCTGACCCAGTCATCTAGCCATCACAATTTAGCCCTTCACGCTTGCTTATTTTTCCTTCTTCCAACACATAAACTTCAAAAGCTGACTACACTTCCACTGAATAATTTATCCCACCCCCTCAAATGTCCCACTGTAATGTGATAATCAATGTTTTTCATAGTTTAAATGTTGTGGCTGATACAGTATTCATTTTCTTTTTTAAAACAGGACTGAAATCCCAACAGGTAGGACTGTCAATTGGAAGTATGAATCAAGACAACCTCTCCGCCTGAGCACAGGTGATTTTACTCTCACAGATCAAAATGAGCCTTGGGAACGCACTTTGTCTTGAAAAGCATGCAGATCCCACGGGGCCTGGGAAAAAGGAGTGCTTTAATCAAGCTCTGCAGTAGCAGATCAGAATATGAATAGAGTTACCTTTAAACCTGCCAAAGCATGTGTGTCCATATGCTGAAAAGCTAGCAGATCCGTTCCAAATGGTGAGATGTATGGAAGGTGCTGAATGTCAGTGTTGTTCACAGAGAAATTCCCAATGCCATGGTCCTTCTGCAGAATTCAACCCCATCAAGATTTAGAGGAGTATTTTTACTAGATTAAGCAGCTCTCAGTCAACATCTGTAACAGATTTCCATGGCAACAAGATCCCAACTTTATGGGCTTTCCTTCAGTGTTTCAAAGACAGACATTACATGCAATCTGAGCCCAATTATACACTAAACTTCATGCTGGAGAACAAACGGGGCAGCTGAATTGCTGGCTTTCTCCCAGCACACAAATGCAGGGAATTTAGATACAGCAGGGCATCCTCAAAAAAACCTGCACATGCTCAGACATCTGGGTATTAACGATGGCAAAGTGCTGCATGGTCTGTAGGGCCAGGACAATAGTTCATATTAACAATGCTGAGGTATTTTACAGTAACATTCAGTACACACAGGGGTGCACCAGAGGGGGTACCAGAGGGCTGCAACGCAAACAAACGCCAAGGTTTTACTGACAAAAAAAGTCAAAAACTAAACATACATTAAAACAAATGCGTCACAACTCTCATGGCTGCTCATGGTTTATTCACCCCTTTTAATGCTTGAAGGTCTGAACTGAAGGCAGAGCATTTAACTTTTCACACACAGCATGACTGCAGAGTTTCAGCTGGGAATCAATAGGCAGGTTTCCATTAACCTGCTTCAGGTGTAATTTGAAACTGCAAAAACGAGTCATATAAACACACACACAAAAAGCTCTTAAGAATTTTTATGCTCACATGAGGTGGTTCTTCTGATGATTCTATGGAGCAATATTGTAGAATTGAAATGGCAACCCATTTTTACATTTTTTTTTACAAGTCAGATGATATAAGATCGGGGGGAGCCGCGATAGCTATGCACCTCTCATTAGGAACTGGCTCTCCCGGGTATGACAGAAATCAGTCAGAACTCTGGATCTACAGAACCAGTGTAAAGCTCAAAGAAATCTCTGATATGTGGTCACAGCCATGTATAAGGGGGGTGCCTTTCCATTACCGCCTGCATCCATTACTGCCTAAGTCTCCTTCAGTTACATACTACCATGGCTGTTGTAGTATGCAATTGAAATGATAAATTTAATAAGATATTGCTGATTAGATTATTGTAAAGCGAGAAAGTCTGGCTTTACTTACAATACATCCCTCTGTGGAAGTACAGACCAGTTGCAATCATGTTTTGTCTGTTTTGCACAAAACTCATTGCTAACATTGGCCACTGTTACTACTCAATAGGTTCATTATTTCAACCTATACATTTCTTTGCGTGCATGTTTGATAAAAGAGTAGAGACTGCTTATATATGCCAGCTGAAGCAAAATCACTTTTCAAATATTGTTCATTTATAGGTTGAATGAACATACAAATAAGTGGTTTATGAAGTCTTGATATTCTTTTTTGGTCAAGCGATGAATTGATGCTGCATTAATACAAGGGGTTCTCGAGTTACGACACAGATCCGTTTCTTTGACAGTGATTTAACCTGAATTTCGGCGATTGTAAAGTCATAAATCATAAAAACACAACTAAGCCACAGAAAAAGGAAAACTCTCTCACTCATACACCACATAACTGCATATTCTACCGCCGCATACAACCAAACTAATTCACCCACATTGTCTGTAAGTACGAAGTTAATGCTGTAAATCATGTGGGAGTGAGAGTGCGAGTGAGCGTTGTCAAAACGTCATGTCAATATTGTTGTAACTCAAGTCTTGCATTCCAAAAATCCTCATTTTAAAAGTTTGAATTGTTGTCCAAATGTTTGGAAACAATGTTTCAATTAACATAAAACCAATTTAGTTTCAGCTCAAAAAAGGATTTATATCAAAAAGGATTTATTTGGAATGAATGATTCTAATATCAAAATGTCTGAAGACATTTAACTTATAACCATAAGAATTAGCTTAAATAAATATAATGAATAAATCATATTTCAAAATATCACGGCAGGTAAAAAAAAAAAAAAAAAAAAAAAAAATCAGACAAATGGATTACTTCATTTATCATTTTAACCACTTCTCCTTCACAGCATTCTTCTCATATTGAAACAGCAAATGGCAAAAAGCCTGTAATATTTATATTATTTATATTAACATTGTGTAAGTTATAGTTATATACAAAATAAGTTCCAAATAGATCCTTTTTTGAACCTGATCAGGGCAAGTATTCAAATGAGATATTTAATGTCTACACATTGTCATTCATAACTCTAGTAAATGTTAAAAAGAGCCATTAGATGAGAATATGTCAGTATGTTATGTTAGTACAGGGAGTTAGTAGTGCACTGATTCCAGCTCAACCTTCATATTGCATATGAAGAACTATTACATGTTAATTTGCCTTTGCATCAATTATATGAGTGATTATAAAGATAAATAAAAGGCCTTGAAGCTTTTGGATCTATTGATGAACAAGAACACAGATGCAATTGTTTACTAACTCCGCTGTAATGGGCCAGTAAATATGCTTTAAATGTCTGAGGGAATTAGAGGATGGCAACAGCTTCTGATATAGCGATGTGCTCCAGCATCGTAACTCTCTGAATAGTTCCAGCCATTAAAACAGTAAAACAAATGTACAAAAAGATAAATAGACAGCAAACCAAGCTATCATGCTTCAGTATGTGGAAAAAGATGACCCTGCCCCCATGTCACCTTGATGTATGACTAGAATGACTCAACATATTTAATGGGGGGGCGTAAAAGGCATGGTAATCCTGCCAGGTCTGATAATAATAGACTTGCAGTGGCATCATCAACATAGCTCTGATTTAAAGCTCGCCAATCAATCCATCCAACAAAGGCTACATTTATAAGCCTTGACCCACTGCTTAAACTCCTGCACTGACGCCGGCCTCAATTCCGGCACCGGGTTAGGAAGGCAGCTGCGAAAAAACCAAACTATTCTGGGACGTGCGCAGCTCTGTGCTAATTAGGATGATCCTGCACCAGAGAATTTCTGTACAGTTTCAAATGCACGTGTCAAAACTTTTTAAGAGCGATATGGAAAATCACGCTTGAAATCCAATCTGGACAGAAGCAAAAGAGAGAGAGAGAGAGATAGAGAGAGGACAGATACTCCATGCCTGCTAGAGAGAGCCTTCTCTTATCTTCTGAGCCTTTTGCAATGTGATACATCCTGCCATTTGGTCAGAGAGTGCTCAATGTATGTGGAGAGGTATGGAGAGGTGATTAATAATATGATTGAATCTCTCTTGCTCCCACAACCCCCTACCCCGATCAAGTAGGGCAACGAGGGCCTCTTCTCCTGCCTGCTGCAGCTATATTTACCCGTTAAAGCACATCACATTGGGATTCTGTTACTCCCCCTACACAACGCATGCACGCACACACACACACACACACGGCTATGAGAATAGCGGCCACAGCCGAGGCTAAATCCATCAGCCCCATTGCCCTGATCAGAGAGAGTGTGAAAAAGAGAACAGAGCAGACACTGACACTAATGAGGGACCAGAGGACAGGCCTAGGTGCTGCTGCCTCCCTTTGCTTACTTCTCAACCACCAATACATACATTATAGAGTTTACTAGTAATTAAGTCATTCATATGTAACTACTAAATTTAGCATGATGGAGAAAACGCATCAGCATGTTGTATACAAAGAAATCAAGTCTACCTACACAATCAGGACAAACTTGCAAAACCATGCGTTCTCATACTGAATAATATATCAAATCTATAACCTGTGTACTGTATGTAGAGTTTATTAACAGGCAGTTTTTGGAGTAGCTTTTTTTTGGGGCCTTTTGCATGATGCCATCCTATTGGTTCATATCCTAAGACTTCGGAAATAACATTGACTGCATGTGTCACAGTTCTGTCCTCTTTATGTCACCAGTGCGGCCAAAGTTTGTGAGTGGTATAAAGCAGAGCAGCTTCAAAAAACTGCAACATCAGGGCTCTCTCTCACTCCAAGATCTTTCCACTAACGTTCCATTCCACAAGCATAACACGAAGTCAGCTCAGCTACTGACTCATTTGAATTTAAATCTCAAAAGTAATTCATTACAAATGATTAATTGCTTCTCTCAAACTGTAACGGGATTACTACTGATCCCTCAGAAAAAATAAGCGCATTGTTCTACTTTTAATGTACTTCTAATTTACTCTCCAAAACCCACACAAACATGTACCAACTTGAAGGGATAATAATTTCAGTACTTAAGTAAACATCCCTTAAAAGGCATGTGACTAATACTTTCCTTTACTAACCCCTTCCTAAATGGTAAAACTGCTTGCACAAAATGGGACATTCCACATCAGCTCACCCAAATTCAGAACTTTTCCAAGTTCGTGTTATTGAGAAAAGGTCAAATTAACTTATGTCACCTAGCAAAATTCGAATAATGACTGAATTATGTACTCATGTAAATATCTGCTTTACAGCAAACGAAGTCCTACATTTTTCCCAAAACAAATAAATTAATTTCTTTCACTTTCTAGCCACCAAATTTTTATTCTGTACATTATGAATATAGTTCTATTATATTAGTGTCACGGGCATTGCGGCAGTTGCCACAATGCCATGATTTACCCCAGTGATCACACCACGGCAGGCAGCAAGGCAGGCAGGCATCCATGACTGTGTTTACTTTATTTGAACAAAACGGGAACATAAACCTGGCGCAAGGGCCGATACAGGCATGAACAGAAATGAGATGGGTCGATGGACTGATAACCCCAGTCCACATGAACTGAACTTAAATACAAAATAGACACAGACAGAAAACCAATCACTGAACATAATCACTTAACTGAACACAAGACACCTGAAACTCTGAAACAAGATACAAAATAAAATTCAAAATAAAAGTCCTCAAAACAAACCAAACCCAGTGAACCCTACTGGCCACTGGCCGAGACCTAACAGTACCACACCACCACTCTCACAGACCCACGTATGCCCCCCCAAAAAATGTATGGGGCCTCCCTTGGCTTATTTGCCGAGCTAATGGCTTAAGCTAAACCCCCCAGAAACCCTACTAACCAGGCTAATCCTGGTGCAGCGGGGCTATCAGGGGCTACAGTCCTAACGGGAGATACATTTGACCCTGGTAGGAGAATGAGAAGCTCTGCTAATCCGCCCTGTACACTACCTTTAGGGTCCAGGAGGTCCTGCTTTCCCCTACTATCCGCTATCTCCTACTCTAGGCTACCCACTAAGCTACCTACTATTAGCCTGTTAGCTGGGAGATTCAGCCACGATGCTGGCATGGGTGGCTGCTCCAGGATGGGCAGCTGATCTCGCTTCTCGCCTCTGGGAGGAGGGTGACAAAGTCGGGGCGCGGCTATGGTATGCAGTTTGCTCACTTGCTCCACGCCGGCCACGCACCTTGACTCCACGCCGACCGCGCACTCTGTCTCCGCGCCGGCTTGGTTGGGGAGCTCCTGTGTCTCGTGGGGGCCTTCCATTTGCCCATGAGAGCTCCACCTCTCAGCCCCGCCCTCGCGGGCTGGAAGTGAGGCTCGCTGAACCCATTGAGGATGAGCCTCTTGGGGCGAGTCGGGGGCAAGTCGGGGATGAGCTGGGGACGAGCTGGAGGGGTGGCGCGCCGGAGGAAGCCTCAGACTTCCCGGGCAGCTGGGGACCAGGCGGACGACGGACCCTACGTGATCCTCCACATCTCCGTCCCGCCTGTACGGGAGTTCATCCGTGGTCGAGTTGGAGACGTGAGGATCCACAAAGCGCTCCGGATCCAGGATCGGGGATCTGTCAATCCACCCGTTCCACCAGGAGTCCCGGTCCTCATCACTGTCCTCCAACTCTCCACCGTTCAACAGCTTGCGGATCATCCACCGATGCTCCGTCGGCTCCTCTATGAGCTGGGTCCAGTCTACCCCTCTCCAGCGTTCCGCACACAGCAGGGCTGCAGACCCGACCTCCAGGACCAGGTCCTTCAGGGCGGAGCTCCAGCCTGCGGGCTCGAGGCCCGACGTGCCTCGTTGGTAAGGTTCGTTGCCTCGTTGATAGGGTTCTGTCAACATCTGTCACGGGCGTTGCGGCGGTTGCCACGACGTCATGATTTACCCCAATGATCACATGCAGGCAGGCAGGCTTCGGTGACTGTGATTTCTTTATTTAACAAAAACATAAGAAAACAGAAACCTGACTCGGGGGCCAATACGTTTAGAAAACGGAGATTGATGCTACACAGAGCGATCTACATAGAGCGATGGACCGAACACCAAGGTCCACAAAACCTGAACTTAAATACATGAACAGACACGGACAGAAACCAATCAAGAAACACAATCAGTTAAACAGAATACACGACACCTGAACTCGGGACACAAGACACAAACATTCACAGAATTCAAAATAAGAGTCCTCAAAACTACTGGCCGAGACATGACAATTAGGAAGTTACTTGTTCTTCTACATACAACAGATATATACTTAAGACACATTTTAAGACGTTCTAATTGTAATAATCCTTCTGGGAAAATAATTAATTTCCTTGACATTTCTAAAAAAAAAAACTTTCACTGTAATATTATATGAAGTAGTTTTATTTCCCAGCTAGATATTTGTACAATTTTGATTTCAAGGTTTTCTATGGACAAAATTACCTATATAGTAACCCCCCAGTAGCAGTTTCAGTCCATCGCGGACTGATAAGGCAATCAGACACCCAAATGGAATAAACTTCCGCTGCTCAGCACCGCCCCAAACATAAACAACCAGCACGAGGACGAGGATGCGTGGCACACGAGGCACATACGTCACAGTCAGCTGTAGAGGCGGGAGGTTTGGAAGTAGCCAATCTGAGAACACTATTTGTTTCTCCTTGCTGCTGATTGGCTGCTGCCCTGTGACGCTGCAGTCCAGATTTTCTCTCGTGGAGCGCCTCGAGTGTTCTGCTGTTTTAAATTTTGTTCTTCTTAAAGCCCTGTATTTATTACTGTAAAAAAATTCATTTACTACTTTATTTATACTGCTTATAACTAAGACAACGACAGCACATACCAAAGCAAATGAGCCCTGCATTAATTACACTACAGTCTATACAAGGAGTAACACTGATATTTTACATTTTAGCACTGCAAGAGTTCAGTGTACACTGTACAGTACAGAGTTATCTTGACATTTTCTTTAAGGCTAATGAATTTCAAAATGAAATTAAAGGTTTGGGAGCATAGTTGGGGACATATTTAAGGATTCATTTTATTAACCACATCACAACAACATGGTTTTTACACTATATGCAGTTGCTACTGGAATGAAACCTGTATATACAGTAACTAATCAGTAAGTACTATAAATTAATCAGAAACTGCTAAAATATTACCATGCAAGTTACAAAGAAGTACCAGGGGGGTCACTGACTGTTCTTTAAGGTCTGAAAAGTAAACTATAACCTGCAGTTCACCGCCACCACCACCACTGAAGACACTGAATTGTTTCAAGAGGTTTACTGCCCTCTAGTGGCTGTAGTCTAAACTCTCCTGCAGATGGTGGGAGATGGTGTCAGTTAATCTTACAAAGTTATTGATTTTGACTCTGTGAGTGCAGTCATACAGACGCTCTTAAATACATGACCATGGGGAATCGAGCCTGTGCAAAGATATCAAATGTACTGCCACAGAGGATTCCAATTACCCACACTGCTGTGTACAGTTCAACTACAGATAGTGACACATATTTTCAATTTGAGCCGTATCGATGTGTTGCTAATTGCTGAAGCAAGGTTTTACCAGATTATTTGTCACAAGATACATAACACAGATAACAGATCTATAATGTGAACACGAAAAGGGAGATATTTTTCTGGCCCTTGAATTTACAACATGGTTTAGTTACAGGAATTATTTATTTTTAGTACTTATTTTATCACAATACTTTCCCTCCCTTATCTGAGTTAATGAAGTCATAAAAAAGACAAGACAGATCATATATATATCAACAAAAATAAATCTACACCCTGTATTCTAAAGAGATCAAAGACTTTTAGTGCTCCTGCAGCTGTTGTCATAAGGTCTTATGCAAGATGAGCATTAAATTTACCGATCAGCAATGCTTTGGTTAGTTAACTGTGTTTAGGTCAAAGACAAAAGACAACCTTTGAATATGTAATCACATCTCACATCCACTAGGTGGAGCCACAGACATAGAAACAAGTTAACTACACCCCAGTAACCTCTGGGGCAGAATGATTGACCACTTAACCTTTAAAATAATGCAGGTCCATACTAAAACAATAGATTTCAGTTCACCCATCTGAACACAAATGGGACTATGACATATGCTCAATCTTCCATTAGAGAGAAATGGCTCTGAAGTATCCAGCCTTTAAAAACTGTACATGTGAACATCATATATGCACATAACAGCAGCACTCCCATTAATTACATTACTTTTTATGTGATGCCAGGACTGATATCCACATAAATCACAAACACCACATGCAGAGAGAAACAATAAGACTAGACTAATGTAACCAGTGAAGCCCCCACTAATCCTGTGTCTAGCCTAATCCACATCATGGTCCATTCACAGTCTAGCATTCCTCCACACTGGGTTCAATATGGGGACAGGAAGACCAGGCCCTGGACTGATGCACTACAAGCATAGATCACAAACATATGCACACACTCCTCCATCTAAATCAATACCGGTCACATGAAATACATTCACATGTGGTGACCCTTTTGCTGGAGGCATATTTGATGTATAAGATCGTCATTAATCTTCGTTAAGAGCTAAATGAAAAGCTAAACAACTTCTACAAATGACCTCGACAACTAACACCCTTTAAATCACCGAAAGACCTCGTAATCATAAGGACTACTTAATTTAAGCAGACCACAATAAAAGGTTAAAAGTGACCTCAATAATTGTCATGGCCCATTTCAAAATTCGTGGATAAACAAGCAAACCACAGTTTGACTCACTTTAATACGCACTGTTGTCCACATAGGTATTGATTTCAGGCAACATGGCTTTCATTACTTCCATGTAACAAATACCCCGTTGCTTCTTCTTCTTCTTCTTCATCAGGTCTTGTGATCAGTCATCTCTAGCCCTCCAGAAAAACATCGTCTAGCCCTCAGCTCTTCCTGAATAGCCAGATTTAGAGCTGAGATTAGGAGGGCCTTGCAGCCCTTGGCCAACACCCAGGCCAGAGACACATGGCAAACAATACCGACTCCAGAACTGCAGTGCCATGCTTTGGACCCAGCTTTGTTTAGCTCGCCGACAGATGTGAGACAGAGTTTAAAGCTGGCAAGATTACTTGGATAATACATCAAAATGGATGGATCTGCATGATAAACCAACTATCTACATGGTAAAACTAATACAGTCTGTTCATCTAGGATAGTTCTTGGTAAAAAAAAAAAATTGAACCTCTCATATTGCTTTGTAGTAGAGCTGGGATACTCGGATCCTTTTTCGGATTCGACTCCCTCTGAGTCACTCAGTAAAGTGATCCAGATCTGCGAA